>JBBELK010001548.1:0-93348 GCA_037783545.1 Henricia sp. BOLD:AAB3569 | reverse complement strand
GAAATTTAGACCTTGGATAGTCATGACCATTGCCGAAAGAATAAAGTTTGTATCTCAAACGGTTGAATTTTTACAGAAGTTTCAATTTGAAGGCCATATATTTCAAACGCTTGTAATCTGACACCTAATGACGTCATCAAAATGTAAACACATTTGTGCAGTACCTCATTATGAGGTGATTGTTGTGACCAAGTTTGATGATGATCCGAGCTTTGCAAGTGACCATTTTGCCAGGCCGAAAGACCATGCGCTTTGTCTATGGGGTTTTGACGGAAGAATAAAAAAAGCTAAAAAAAACTAGAAATGTGGTGTTTGTTAGAAACAAACACGCTGTTTCGGACATTTTTAATTATATCTGGTTTTCAGCTTTAAACAAACTTAATGAATTAAGGTCAAACCCGAAGAAATTTTGTCCTTATCTCAAACGGTTGATTTTTTACAGATTTTTGAATATTATAATTACCGACTTTCGACTGTCTGTAATCCGACACCTGGTCACGTGACCATGAATCCACGGAATGGTGGTACACCTTCAGGGTATGTACTAACTATCTGCCAAGATTTACTGGAATCGGACGTGTAGAAGTGTGTGCATTGTCTATGGGATTTCGTCAAGTTCAGATAATGACAAAAATGACTGCAATGTGTGTATTTGTTGCAATATTAAAAAATTCATAACAAGTCAACAAATGACGTCATACTAATGTAACTTGGTACGTCATATGTCAATGACCAGGTCTAGGAACCTACTAAGTTTCAAGGTCATATAACCCATACAGGAAGTGAACGACCTTGGCAAACGTTTGCTTAACAAACTCGCTTATTTGATGACGTCATAGTGACGTCACAATAATTTTCTGGTAATATGCATTAGACCAAGTCAAAACAAACCTAAAACACAAACTTTGACATCCATCGGCCTTTTCGTTCTCCAGATATAGCTGTGAGAAGAATGTATGTTCAACTGATTGTAATTTGACACCTGGTGACGTCATCAAACTTTTGAAGGTGTGGGCATGTTCACTGACCCTCGGTGAACACCTGTACCAATTTTGGGCCGATTTGCAAAAACTTCGCCACAGACATCTGTTCAAAATACGTTTTGGCCATTTTTCAACTTGTCGCTAGAGGGCGCTGTTTTGTGTGACGGCTTAACTTTTGATATTTTCTAAATGACCAAGGGGTCCTGAGACTAACAAAGAAGACTCCGTTTTAATACCTACTACCAGTTTTAAATGGCGAGCCAGCCTCGTTTTCGACCAAAAGGAAGCGAGGTCCAAGGTCATTGCATGGAAACTAAATGTAGTACTCTATGAAATAAGGTCAACCCTGAAGAAACTTTTTCTGTATCTCAAACGGTCGATTTTTTACAGATTTTTAAACATGACAATCACCGATTTTTGACTGCCTGTAATCCGACACCTGGTCACGTGACTGTGAAATTACGCAACCGCGGCACATCCTCAGGGGATGTACTAACTACCTGCCAAGTTTGACTGGAATCGGACGAGCAGAAGTGTGTAAACTGCCGGGTAGAAAGAAGGGGTACCAAGAGGAAATAAAAAAAGAAAAAAAATCAGAACGAAAACAATAGCTGTTTCGGCCCTACCGAAACAGCTAAAAAAAAAAAAAAAATCAGAACAGTTTCAAAGGCTTTCCGCAGGAGTGCAAAAAAATCAGAACAGTTTCAAAGGCTTTCCGCAGGAGTGCGGAAAGCCAAAAAATCAGAACAGTTTCAAAGGCTTTCCGCAGGAGTGCGGAAAGCCAAAAAAAAAAAATCAGAACGGTTTCAAAGGCTTTCCGCAGGAGTGCGGAAAGCCAAAAAAAAAAAAAAAAAAATCAGAACAGTTTCAAAGGCTTTCCGCAGGAGTGCGGAAAGCCAAATACAACATTAGCTTTTGTGCCCTAACCTGGGGCCAATTTCATAGAGGTGTTTAAGCACAAAAATTTGCTTAAGTACAAAAAAATCTTGCTTAGTAGAGAACGTTACCAGTGAAATCCTCGTGTGACAGAAACAGTGTACGACCAGTGTTAGAGGACTGTTCATTACCATGACAATCATGTGAAATTTTTGCTGGTAACCTCATTTTATCATGCAAGGTTTCTCATGCTTAAGCAATTTTTCATGCTTAAGCAGCTCTATGAAATTGGCCCCTGGGACAGACAAACATGAAAGACAAGACATTCAAACAGATCTCATGAATAGATGTCAACGCAAGACAGAGCATCGTCACAAATGTAAACATATTCTACATAAAGTACATTACGAATACGTATACATGCAACAGTTCCCTTTTAGGATTTGTTTGCAAAAACTCTGAAGGAGGGGCTAATTTCAAGGCAAATACAACACCACGCTGTAACATTCGCACAAAGTTGCAAGCTAATCACGCGGGAAGCAGGAAACTAAGTTTCTTTCGCAATTAGGCCTCGCAGTTGTCTGTACTATTTGTCCTAAATTTAGCGGGTTATGTGTCAAGTTCATTCTTTCTATTCATATAGTATGTCCGGTTTTCATCCTGTGACGTATAGTAAACCACAAAAGGACAACAGCATTCACCTAACCGGTTTACGGAACTATATTGTCGACTTTCATTTGTGTAGTCCAGTTTGTCCAACACCAAAGCAAATATGCATTCAGACCAGTGTGATGCATCACACACAATTAATGTGGGACCTCCCCCCTCCCCCCCCCCCCCCCCCCCCCACCCCCCACTCCCCACCACCCCCAATTGGTTTTTTTTACAAGAGGTCCGATGATCTTAGTGTGTCTTGGGACAAATTGAAGTCTTATCTCATTGAAGTCGTATCTTATTCTATGAGGTTGTCTGTCATCTTTATTCACTTATTAAAGGGAGTGATATGATTGTCTCTTTGCAGGGTCTATCCCTCTGCAGGGCTAGCGCTTAGCGCACATGATAGCAAATGACCACCATGCAGTTGGCTTCACATGGTCTGCACGTTAAGCAGGTTTGCGGTTCGAATCCTGGTGGAGCCAAGTTGGTTTTCAATGAATCCAAACTTCCCAAACTCATGGACATTCATCCATATTTCTCGGGTTGTCTTAATATTTTTCGAAGGCTTTTTGCACGACATCATTGCCGGACTTCTACTTGTGCATGAAATCGAACGCGAACGCGGAATTGACGTCACGTTTTCGCGCCGCAAATTCGCAGAACGTTGAATTAGTTTAAACTTGCACGAATGTTTGCTGCGTTCGCTCTCTGAAAGCCTTTGAATGGGGCGTCTGCAGTCTTCTTTTTTGTTGACACGCGAATATGCGAACGCGATTTTTCTAGCAGGCAAGGCAGGTTTTGCAAACGGTGTATTCCATTCGTAAATTAGATTTGTGCACTGGATAAACATTTCTATTTATTAATTATTTGTCCGGCAGTAATAGTAATTCCCGGCCACAATGGCATCAATATGCTCCGCGCGTCTGTAGCTATTACAGAAATCTGTGAAGGCACATCGCTCAGCCCAGCTGCCTAGGGGGTCCTACACCTGCTATTTGTCCGAAATTTAGCGGATTACGTGTATTCATTCTTTCTATTCATTTCATACAGTAAGGTCCGTTTTTCATCCTGTGACCAAAGGTAGAAAACGACAAAAGAATAACAGCCTTGACCTAACCGGTTTATGGAACTGTATAATTGTCGACTTTCATTTGTGTAGTCCAGTTTGTTCAGACCCGGGTCACGGTGATGCATCGCACAAAAATGTAGGACATTTCGCACGCACTCAGTGTTTTTTTTATCCAATGCCAAATGCCTATTCAAACATAATTTTTACAAGGATCCGATTATCTATGTGTCTTGGGACAAAAAACCAAATACTCTTATTTTAAAGGACTGTGACCAGATCACTTTTTTTTACCCATAACTCCCCGGGACTTACCTTATGGGTCATGAGATTTTTATATCATAACATCCGTTATATTTTTCTGATTACGAAACTGAAACTCCCGCGCTTCTAGGCCGCATATTTCCGAGGATATCGTCGAAAATCCACCGATTATTTGTAAACTAATTTTCCAGTATCAACGTTTATCCGCTAAAAGCCGACTCGATAGTGTTGTTCAATTTTTTACTGGAAATTGCGAATGTTTTCGGGTTTTTGGGACATGGGAGGTGTGTATGGGAGTTACTTGATAATATTGGTAAGTTACATCGAAAACTATTTTCCAGAAACTCTGGTCACGCTCCTTTAAGTCTTATATCTTATTTTATGACCACTATATACAAGTTTCACTGTATACTACTGTTGCAACGCGATTAGGAATCTCCAAATTTACAAATTTGTTACGCCGAAACTAGGAATCTCAATTTAGTTGTGGTATGTATAACAATTCCCACTTTGGTTGCAAGGGAACTGAAAACTAGCTGACCGGAGCTAGTCTATGGTCAAGCAACACAGAACACAAGCGTCCATGACATATTTATAAATTGGGTACCGAAATTAAGAATCGAGCGATGGCGTTATTATATACATTCATAAAAACAAAATTTGTTTTATTTGGTAATCGTGGCTGGATGTATTGGATTTTGAATGGAAAAATAAAGTTTTCTTGCTGTGAAAATAGCACTTGGAAATTCATTTACGGCTGCCGTAAAATAGCATTTGCATTTTATGGCGAAACCACAACACCAACGCGATACAAAACTCGGTTACCGTACATCTGCATGTATGGCGTACAAAACAAGATATTCAACTTAATTGACTGTGGACATGGCATTTATTTCAATTCAAAATCCAAAAGAAAAGAAAATCCAAGTAAGAATGGCAAGTAAATGCATGCTAAAAAGTAGTACTACCAGTATTTCCTATTTTGGAATGAGGATATATACAGACCAAAATATGTTTTAAAATACCGAGAAAAATCGCCACGCGTACACACAAACACCTATGGTCATCCGGGTACTTTTCGCGTGCAGTTGCCACGGCATAGCAAGGCGCCTGCTATGGAGCACCATGGAGCAAGTTCGGGCGGGCGACTGTAGTTAACTAGACTTAGGCCTGCTTCAAACGTCGCGCTTATGCCATGTCGAATTAAATTTAACTTGATTTTTTTAATTCGACACGGCACAAGCACGACGTTTGAAGCCATTTGGCTCGGCAAAATGAGTTCGACACGGCAGAAGATTTCAGCTCGACAGGGTCTGCCGTGCTAACTCTATTTAGTGCGGCCCAAGCACGGCTTGGATTCAAACGTCGTGCTTCGTCTGCCGTGTCGAATTTAATTCCAGTTCGAAGTTGGTCCGCAATTTTGTTCACAACTATAGGAATGCGCAAGCTCGCAGCGCGTATGTGAGTAAAGAAATAACCAACAAACAAGTGCATCAGAATAATAAAATGGCGACGTACAATGGACAGAATGGAAAACGCACGTGTACAATGACGTCCATGACGTGCACAATACCCATCCGCCATGTTGGACGTATTTAAGTTTTTGATATTTTTCGTTACAGAGACACGTAAGCTTTCTAAATTCGTTCGCTTGTGTAAATTAATTTTTTTAATCCTTTCACCGAAACACGGGCAATGCAACTTTAAGCAAAAAAATCTGCTTAATCAAAAATTTGTTTGCTTTATAAAAATGAGTATAGTCGAAATTGCATGTCAACTTGCGTTTTTCACAAGAATATCTGCTATTCTTGCTAAAAACACAAGTTGACGTAACATTTTGATTATTAACCCATTTTTATAAAGCAAACAAATGTTTGATTAAGCAATTTTTGTTGCTTAACTGCTTTATGAAATTGGCACCGGTGACTTGGGAGAGGGACCGAGTTGGTCTTGGACCAAGTTCGAATCGGCCCAGGCGCATGGTGCAGGCTAGTCTTGGCCCAAGACTATTGGGCTGCGTTCGGGCGTGCAGTTCTCGTTACTCGGGAGTAATGCGTGCGCATTGCACTCGGGTCACATCACGCGAACGGCAAGTCCGCAGTCCGCTGCGCGAATGGCAATATGTGAAGATGGACGTCTCTTGCCGTCACTGCACAAAAAATGCCGTTTCATTACTCACAAGAAACTGAGGAAATACAGGCCGTAAGTCGTGAGAACCTTTGATGCCGTCTAAAACAAACCTTAGTGAGTTATTATTTCAGTTATTGAGTTGACACGTTGAGCAAATTCACCAAAAATCCCACCCATATTCCACCATCTTCGTACAAATCACATGACACTTGACAGGAGTACGAGCACACTCCCCATTTGTTGGGGAGTAGTGAGAGCATACTCTCACTGACCCGAGTGTCGTTATTCTTGCCGTTCACGCGCGCAGGAGTATAACTCGTGTTAACACGAGTACACGCCCGAACGCAGCCTTGTAGTCGATATTGGTTTGTGTACGCGTTGGCCATTCCCGGTAGTGCGCCCTCTTGCAGCACTAAAAGACCAGCCCTTTGCGCGACTAGACTACAAATATTGAGCAAGTTCAGGCGGGCGACCAGAATTTATATATACGTCCGTGCGGGCGACATATAAGAGGCTTGGTTCCTCTAGTCAGAGCTAGTCAAACCACGCAGCGTTTGAGTGACATTTTCTTCCTCCATGGATCGACTTTGGTTAGTCTAGTTAACTATAGTCTCCTGCCCGAACTTGCTCTCGATGTCACTCGAACGCTGCTTGGTTGGGGTTTTACCACTAGCTAGTCCGACTAGAGGAACCAAGCCTAGTTAACTATAATAGTCGCCCGCTCGAACTTGCTCAATATTTGTAGTAGCCTTGTCCAAGGCCGTCTCCTTGTTTTTTGCTGTACGAGAGAATATTGGGTCTAGCGCGCATGCAAACTATACTGCACACGGCATCAAAACGAGCCACTGTGCGATAACGACTTCCATAGTAAACCCGTACGGCAACACACTGGCTGCGTAGTGCGTACATAACTGCGTACGGCCTGGCCGAGCTCGAAACATGTACGTGCATGTGTGCATAGTCGTAGCGCGGCGCGTTGTGAGCCAATATACGTGCAACAGATTCCGTAGCTTGTAAGCGCTTTGTTCAGTTTTATCTTCAGCGGGCCGTCTATAACTTAAAGACAAGCCCAACGCCTTGATCAAGGCTATATTTGTAGTCGCGCAAAGCGCTGCAGCCGATTTCACGAAACTTACGCAGTTGCGTAAGCCCACTTGCGCAACATTTTATTGCGTAAGTCGCGCAACAATTTAGCAGTGATAACACGCAAGCTATAGGGCTTGCGCCATTTTTCAAAAGTTGCGCAAGCTGCGCACTCTTTCGTGAAATCGGCTGGTCTGTAGGTGCTGCAAGAGGGCGCACTACCGGGAATGGCCAACGCGTACACAAACCAATATCGACCACAATAGTCTTGGGCCAAGACTAGGGCCTTTTTCCAAATCTCGACTTGGGCTCAGGCTCAGGCTCCGGCTCCATGTGGTTTGGAAACTTTGGAGCCGGAGCCTGAGCCTGAGCCCAAGTCGAGATTTGGAAAAAGGCCTAGTATAGGTGCAGGCTAGCGCATAGACTGGTTCCCGTCCACATATTCCACACAGGAGAATATAAGGACGGTAAAGGGCGCTTCATTTTGATCTGTAATTGGTCGTCTTTGCGCGCGTGCGCATTGTTTTTTTTTATATTTAAAAATTGGCCAAGCTCTTTGCTTTAAACCCGCCGCACACCTTTGCGATTTAACGGCCCATCGGACAACGGACCATCGGATCCGGAAAAATCAAACAAGTTTGATTTGCTCCGGTCTATGGTACTGGTGTGCGGTCAAACCGGCCCGAATTGTTTCAGCGCACACTGTACCTTTCCGGTAAGTGGTCCGATGATCCGATGATCCGATAATAATAATAATAATAATATTATCCGGTAAATCGCAAAGGTGTGCGGCGGGCTTTAGGCAATGTACTTTATTTACATAATTGGATATGTTCGACACGCACGGCCAAGTTACAAATGTCAATGCGCACTTACTAAAAAATCAAAAATAATAATAACCACGCGACGGGCAGAATTCTGCCCGTCATGGCTGCCTTTTAGTTTTTTACCGATCCCTATATTTTCGCAATAAGCGAACCAATCTATAGGGATCGGGAACCAATCTAGCTAGCGCATGGCGCGCGTAGTCTGGTACCCGGACCAAAAATGTTTTGACTAGTATATGGAATATGTGGAGCGGGAACCAGTCTAATAGCGCGCGCGGCGGCCGGACGCGCATTTTTTTTTTACACCACTGCGAGGGGAATTTGGCAGAAAACGCACCATTTCACTGCTGGTGAAGAGACTAAAGTTCCCCGTACGTATACATGTGCTATACAATGCGCTGTACATGTGCATGTAGATTGTGTATACGTACGTACTGTACATATGTATTATAATAAGATAAATTTCATGATTGATTAGAAAGGAAAAAACAAAGAACTGCATACATATTAAAATATCAGCCAAAGGATCAGTGCATGTTTTTTATGTTGAATGAATGGTGAAATATTTTTAAAAAAACACCATCGATCGACGGAACAGTCCCCAAAAGTATGTATAAATTAAGCCCATAAGCCTAAGGCATTTCCTTCCTCCATGTACATGTATAAGTTAACTCTGTTTCCAAAACTTGTTTTTCTTCTTTCCCTTGAAATACGTTTCGATCGTTCTATCTAAATGCGTTTCCATCGTTCTTTCGAAACGACGTTTCTATCGTTCTTTCGAAACGACGTTTCTATCGTTCTTTCGAAACGACGTTTCGGTCGATCTTTCGAAACGACGTTTCAATCGTTCTTTTGAAATGTTTCGGTCGTTCTTAATTTCGAAACGACGTTAATTCGATCGTTCTTTCGTAACGACGTTTCGATCGTTCTTTTGAAACGCGCGTTTCGATCGTTCTTTCAAAACGCGCGTTTCGATCGTTCTTTCAAAACGCGCGTTTCGATCGTTCTTTCAAAACGCGCTTTTCGATCGTTCTTTCAAAACGCGCGTTTCGATCGTTCTTTCAAAACGCGCGTTTCGATCGTTCTTTCGAAACAACGTTTCGATCAATCTTTTGAAACGTACGTTTCGATCGTTCTTTCGCAACACTTAATTTTAGATTTTAGATTTTGTTTGTTTAAACACTATAATTTGCCCCTAATAATTGAAGCACTTTTTGTTACCTAAAGTCACTTTTCAAACGTTCCCTCCAAACACTTTTTCAATCACTTCTTCTAAATACTAATTGTAAAATTCTTTAAACTATGTTTTGCATACAAGATCTCGAAGCCAAGATCGGCTACCCCTCATTTTTTTTCCTGTGGTGAAAAGTCACCGGTATCATCGTCGGTCGACAGACACGCGGTTTGCAATCATTGGCTTATTACGCATGCGCGACTTTTTCGTAGTCTTTGTACGTGCGCTGTAACAGAGGATTACCCCTCGCAGTGGTGTAAAAAAAAAATGCGCCGGCCGGACATTCAATGGGCTGGCGCTTGCTTGGTGAAATTTCGTGGCAACTTCGACAGCTCCCGATCGTTATTCTTGGCTTTTGATGGTTGGTTTCACGATCAATTTCACCTCGAATTATTAGCCTAGCTGCTTTAGCTGCTTTAGCTGCACGTACAGTCATTCAGAGTATCATCAGTCAATTCCAGTTTCCAATCCAAGTTCATTTTGTTACTGTTAGTGGGCGTGCATGACCGTGACGCGTGAGCCGTGGCCCGTGAGCGATGTCGGTCATTTCGCCCCGATGTCGGTCACTTCGCCCCATGTCAGCCATCCTGAGATCTCAGGGAATTTCCACTCTGCCAAGCGACGTTACAATACCCTGAGGAAATCCACGCAAATCTGTTGTGTTCGGACAACTCACGCCCGAGTAATTTTGATGTAATTTAATCAATTATTCGGTCATGTTATGCCGAAAAGAAACGATTTCTATACTGTTCCTTATGACTGTCCCATTCCTACCAAATCTTAATTTGATCCGCAGTTTTTCAAATTAATAACAGAGATGCATGCTGACGAATTGAATAGAACGGATTTCCCAGTTTGCTTTAAATAGCAGCCAATCACCGACGCGGACAACGGCCAGCATTACCGAATACATGTATCACATGCATGCACGGTGTTTACAATCTGCGCGCGTTACATTTGAATGCCTGCACTGCACTGCCAAGCGTCCTGATTGGTCTAGCAGAGGTGACAAGGTTTCTGTTGCTTGTTCCCCAGCGAAATGGGGCTGGTTTCAACAGGGCCTCGGTACGCACGATTGGGGAGTGCGTTAAAGGGGCACTGTTTTAAGAGGATGCATGTCAGCAGTTCGCCCCCATACTACTTTGCCCCGGCACTGCCACTTTGCCCCGGCACTGCCACTTTGCCGCGCCCCGGCACTGCCACTTCGCCGCGCCCCGGCACTGCCACTCGCCCCGCCCGGCACTGCCACTTCGCCGCGCCCCGGCACTGCCACTCGCCCCGCCCGGCACTGCCACTCGCCCCACCCGGCACTGCCACTTCGCCCCGCCCGGCACTGCCACTTCGCCCCGCCCGGCACTGCCACTTCGCCCCGCCCGGCACTGCCACTTCGCCGCGCCCCGGCACTGCCACTTTGCCCCGGCACTGCCACTTGGCACTGCCACTTCGCCGCGCCCCGGCACTGCCACTTGCCCCGCCCGGCACTGCCACTTCGCCCCGCCCGGCACTGCCACTTCGCCCCGCCCGGCACTGCCACTTCGCCCCGCCCGGCACTGCCACTTCGCCCCGCCCGGCACTGCCACTCGCCCCGCCCGGCACTGCCACTTCGCCCCGCCCGGCACTGCCACTTCGCCCTGGCACTGCCACTACGCCCCATTACCACTTCGCCCCATCGCCTGACGCCAGTATTTTAGTCTGACCGTAACTGGGGTGAAGTGGTAATCATGGTAATGGGGCGAAGTGGTAGTTGGGCTAAGTGGCAGTGGGGCGAAGTGGTATGGGACGAAGTGGAAATAGGGCAAAGTGACTGTAAAGCCTTCGCCCCATTCCAAATGATTTGCTCATACCCACCGCCCTTTAGCCGCCCTCAGGTGGACATTGTGACGACACAGGTGGCGACTGCCTTATGACGCCTGTGTTACGCCCGTTGGCATCAAAATCATTCGGCGATTGTTTTGCGACCCGAGTGTAGTTCCAACAGCATTACAACAATCGGCATCAGGCGGCGCTTCAAAAAACCAACAATCGCAAGAGTTGTTCAAGTTCAACTTTTGCGACGTGATGCAGATTGTCACAGCCAAGTTATACGGAAGAAAACAAAATGCACGCGTCACGCGCGCATAGCACACGCATCCAGATTTCTTCAGCCAATCAGTTATTTCATTGTTACTGCATGGCCGTTTTTTTGTGAAGGACTTGAAGTGACGTCTTCTCATCCAAAAATCAACATTTTAAAACAAAAGTAGGGAAAACTAAAACATTTTTCAGACGGTCTGAAATGCTTTGTACGCTAGTTTACGCAAAGTCCGAAGTGATGGTCAACTACATAATTATTTTCGTAGTGACAAGTATGTATTACTCTGCAGTCATTTAACATGATAAACATCTTTCTCTCAGTTTTAATACAGTGACTGTAGATCCACAACATCCGTCACAATGACAGCCAAGAATACTAGCCCCCTATTGCAGAAGCTACGGAGTCTTATGAATGCCAAGCAGTATATTGGCTGTGATGCCATACAGGCATACATCATACCATCCGGGGATGTTCATCAGGTATATAACTCTCTATTATCCGAGTCTTTCCACGGTAAAGGGGGCATTTTGGCAACACAGACCATATTTTTGAGGAAATACCTTTGTCTGGTCTGAAAATAAAAGAAGTAAGTTTCAGTTGTTCTGAAGAGATAACTTAGGCCCCAAAAGGGTTACAAATAGTGTGACAACATACCTTTCTAAAAACCCTGTGTACAAATTTCCAATATAGGCTAGTAACCGGGACGGCCTAAAATGTAACACAAGATTATGTCCCAGTTACGAGCGTATTGTCACACCATTTGTAACCCTTTTTGGGCATAAGTTATCTCTTCAGAACAACTTAAACTTATTTCTTTTATTTTGAGACCAGACACGGGTATTTCCTCGAAAATATGGTCTGTGTTGCCAAAATGCCCCCTTTACTGTGGAAAGACCAAGTTCATTTAAATAGCTTGTGACTTGAATTAAGAGTGGATCGTGGACTTGTAATGTTTAGCATATTGTTCTTAAAGGAGCATGACCAGAGTTTCTGGAAAATAGTTTTCGATGTAACTTACCAATATTATCAAGTAACTCCCATACACACCTCCCATGTCCCAAAAACCCGAAAACATTCGCGATTTCCAGTAAAAAATTGAACAAAACTATCGAGTCGGCTTTCAGTGGATAAACGTTGATACTGGAAAATTAGTTTACAAATAATCGGTGGATTTTCGACGATATCCTCGGAAATATGCGGCCTAGAAGCGCGGGAGTTTCAGTTTCGTAATCAGAAAAATATAACGGATGTTATGATATAAAAATATCATGACCCATAAGGTAAGTCCCGGGGAGTTATGGGTAAAAAAAAGTGATCTGGTCACACTCCTTTAAGATTGAGCCAAATTGCCAAATCGAACTCTGCGTTTTCCAAAAAGGCCAGTTGATGCCGGGTGGACTGGAAAAAAGGTGGATCAGATCCGGATCTGATTCGCCTTGTTCCAGAGAGTTGAACCCTGCAGTTGTCAAGGTTGCTTGTACTAGTGTAAACACTACCTGAATACAGATTTGGCAATTTGAGCATCCTTGCTTGGGTTGACATTGTACAGTGGGCAGTGTGTAGTCAATTTAACACAAAACATTCATGAATGGATTTTTAGGTTTTCTGAAGTATTAATGCATCTATGTGGCTGAAACTTCTACAAAGCAGTTTATCAACATTATTCTTACTTAATATGTAATTCTGCTGTTTCTGTTTTTCCAATTTTGTAATCTGTCTTTAAAGGCACAGGCTCGTCAGCAATGCGCGCCAAATTCGTGCCACAAAATACGCAGCTCCATGCCTTTGCTATGGAGCTGCGTATTTCGTTGCACGAATTTGGCGCGCGCGCATTGATGACGAGCCTGTGTCTTTAGGTCATATTAAGTAGTTTCATAAGTCACGGCCATGATATTAATGGTAATCATCCCACAATTTAATTGCAATCATTTCAGAGTGAGTACATCGCACCTTGTGACTGTCGGAGAGCTTTCATTTCTGGATTCACCGGCTCTGCAGGTATTCAGCTCTTATTTCTACATGTATCAAATTTTTCTAAACCAAACAGTTTTCAAACTTGATTTTGGTACTATCCAAACTATCAGTTGTGTAGAAATTCATATGTGTGAAATGAGAAATTCAAGTTCATTAAGAGTAATGCACCTATCAATTGTTCCCCCCCCCCTCCCCCCTCCCCCCTCCCCTCCCCACCCCCTCCCCTCCCCCTCCCCCTCCCCTCCCCTCCCCCTCCCCTGGCTGCCCCACATAAGAGGTGGGGATTGCCCAAAGTTATTGTTAAGACTTTTCAGAGCTAAGCTAAACTATTGCTGAGACAGTTCTAACTTATTGCTAGGAAAGCCTTAAAGGCCCACTGTATCATTTGCAATGACCGAAAATGATAATCAACGAGTTGACTAAAGAAAACTTACCCAAAATAAATATTTAATTGGTAGCAACAACTATCTAATGAAATGTTTTTGTCCGAAATTATATAATTTTACCAGAAAATAATCAATGAAGATGAAATTATTTAGATCATTTGCAAATGATTTACTTAGTTGGTTCGCATCTGGGTGGTCTGAAATGGGTGCTGTATACAGGCTGCACGATTCAGGCTTCGTAGGTAGGTTACGCTATGCATGTCGACTGGACTGGTAGCGCACACGACCAGTATAACTCGAGCCATAGGGTGCATATACGTAGGCGACCGGCTGAGAACGCAGAGACGCATTTAGAATGAGTCATTTTGAAACACCTCGTCAAGAGCGGAAAAATGCACATGGATTTTTCATGTTTTTGGAAAAAAATCATGTTTTTGACGGAGCTGAAACACCTCGTCAAGAGCGGGAAAACGCACATGGATTTTTCATTTTTTTGGAAAATTTTTGATGTTTTTGATGGAGCTGAAAAGTCTTCAGATAGGTTTTTTTTATGTCTTTCCCAGAATCGCTCAAAAACGGATCTATGGGGCCATTAACTGTCACAGTACTCTATGATCTTATCAATTCTTCTGCTTGGATTGTTTGTACAGGCACAGCCATAGTAACCCATGACAATGCTGCTATGTGGACCGATGGGAGGTACTACCTACAAGCAGCTCAACAGATGGATGCAAACTGGACACTCATGAAGCATGGTCAGCGAACCTCTTTTAATTTGTACTACTGTAAACTCTTTGGGTATTTTTTTCGTATACATTGAACAGAGATTTTAAGGAAATTACCTCCTGGAATCGACACATAATGTAATTTTAAGATATACTTCCCACTTGCACTTTTGTTGCAAATGTTGCTTTTCTGTAGAAAAATCACGTTTTCTTCTTCAAAAATTGCCTTCAGTTAGTGCACAAGATAACCATTCACGCGAGCGCGCAGCGCCCTTTGTTGTCGCGCTTACGCACAGACCGCTCGCACGTCATTTTGTGCATTACTTCACGCAGTAATTTTATTATTTATTTATCTCAGAAATGCAACATTTGCGACGGAAGTGTCAGTGGGAAGTATATCTTAGAATTGAATAAGCTATCGATTCCAATATATAAATTCACCGAAATCCGTGTTCAATGTATATGAAAAAAAATCCACTCTTTGTAGCACTCTTCAAGGGACCAAACTAATGCAAGCCTTATATCCAGAGAGAGCGCAAAAACAGAGTTTTAATTTGTGATAGAAAGAGGTGGTTAAGAAAATGAAGTAAAATTTGTCTCGGTCACCAACCTCCATTCATGGAATTAACCCTCGGCAATTTGATACTAATTATTTTGTCTCCCAATTTTTTTCTGATACAGGCTTAAAGGAGACACCATCTCAGGAAGACTGGCTAGTCAAGGTAACATACAATCTATGAGCATGTGTCTACTGTGAGCACCAACTGTGGTGTGCAATGCCTTTAACTCTTATATTGGCTGTTTCCACTGCAGACAAAATAATAGTTATTTGGCACACTATGCGTGCACGCAGCAGTTGAGATTTTGTACTTCACCGAAAAAGTGTTATTATTGGTTGTTTCTTTGCTAAAAATACCGTTGCGCGCATGGGCAATAACCTCTATGGGGTTTTTAACAATTTAATGTTGTTTTTTACTAGAAGCATAATGGTAATAAATTGTTTCTGAAATGGTAGAAAGTTAGGTAGGTAAGTCGTTTACGAGCCAATATTGGCTCATACGGCCGGTACTCATCCCCGGTTTCTGTGGCATGGAGTGACTAGGAGCATTGCTTACTCCCCCTGGATGGGATGCCAGTCCATCACAGGTCTACCACCAGCAGTTAGTTGGGTTTCCCCAACCGTATTTGCTGGTACCCATTTATACACCTGGGTGGAGAGACAATGTGAAGTGTCTTGTCTAAGGACACAATGCGGTGCAATAACCAGGCTTCGAACCATGGACTTCTCGACCGAAAGTCCGACGCGCTACTGTTCTGAGACAATAATTATACTCAATAGGGGAGTTTCACGTTGTTCCCTCCTGTGTTTGTCCTCCAGATCGGGGAGAGAACAATTGAGCCACGTGCAGAAAAGCATGAGGCTCTATTCTCTTCCCGATCTGGAGGACAAAGACGGGGGATGTTTAGTGACCCATGACGGTGTGAAACTGCTCTATTGACCCCTTTCGAACACGTGCGAATATGCCATTTTGGGAGTCAAATAATGCTAAGTCATTGTGGAAGCGATGTGCGTGCGCGTTGTGTGTCTCTCTGGTGGGCGCAACGCGGTTTAGTTCACCAATGGCAGCCTCAACATAGCGTGTTACGCGCGCTATGGACACACACAACGCGCACGCACATTGCTTCCACAACGACGCGGCATTGTTTTACTCCCAAAATGACGTCATTGGCACGAGCTCAATAGAAACACACTCTTTAGAGGAATTTTAAATTATCATCAAAAACGATTGTCTCAGTGCTTTCTTTTGTGATAAAATTTGGAAATGAAAAGACGCGTGACATAATACAATGGCTCAGCATCTGAAACGAGGCTGCCAGTGATAATTTGAAAATGTGTCATTTGTTTCAGCTTAACTGGCAATTAACATTAATTATTGCTTTATTAAGTAAACTGGCGATGTGCAAATCCTGTATACCTACATTCTGCGCCTTGAACACCCAGCAGGGTGGATATGTGCGCATTACAAATATTATTATTATTATTATATACTATTACTACATTGTATTAAGCAACAAGTGGTCACGATTGAATTTTTGATTTCTGCAGTATGATTTTTATGATCTGAAGTTCATTGGTAATTTTACTTTTTCTGACCATAGACCTTGCCAAAAGGATCTCGTGTTGGTGTGGACCCATTCCTCTTTGCTAATGGTAAGAATCTTAGCCAAATCAACGTTACAGACAAATGTAAGAAGTTTTCTAGCACATTGAATGTGGCCGGCTTGGCCCTTGTACCGACTGTCCTCAATGTAGTTGGTCTTGTCATAGACCCTGTTCACATCTCACTTAACAAAGATCGAATGAAGATTGAATGAAGAGCAGTACCGTTCACATTAGACAATCACTAATGAAGATCAAACAAAGCTGTGGGATGCCACTATAATGCACATCGAGCTTCAAGTGTCTGACCCACTGTGTGGTTTGGAAGTGGTGCGTCAAAACCAACGCTTGCTAGGTGCTTGACGCATGTCACGCTTGTACAACCAGGCCTGATAAATTGCTTATTCAAATGAAGCGATCTCTTTGTCAAATGGAGCTATTTCGCTTTAAGTACATGAAACGATTCTAATCTTTGTCGAATGAAGAGACCCGTGTGCATTCAAATCAAGGAAAACTCTTCTTCGAATCATCGTCGTATCTTTGTCGAACGAAGCGATTTCTCTAGTGAGAACAGGGTCTTAGTAACATTGTTGTTGTCTCGCATTGTGCCTGCTTACAGACCAGTGGAAGAAGTTCTCTTACACATTGAATGTAGCCGGCCTGTCCCTTGTTCCTACTGTCTTCAATCTGGTGGACCTAGTGTGGGGGGACGAGAGGCCCAACCCTCCAATCAATGAAGTAACTGTCCAAGACACCAAATACGCAGGTAGGAAAACCAGTTCTAAAACCCTCCAAATTGTTTAAATATAGCCAACTGTAAATTAGATTGACAGGAAAAAACGTCTTCACGATGGATACAGAAATTCAAGTATTACTTTTTATTATTATTATTATTATTATTTCTTTCTGGTATTCATACCAAGGATTCCTCAATAGTGCTAATTGCACTGTCACTCGCAAGCGTGAGGAAACCCATGAAGAATTAGAATTAGAAATGGCCAGGGACACCGGGGAATCCCTTTGCTCTTCACGAAAGAATGCTCTGGGATCTTTAGAGTGCGTTACCATTACCTAACACACTGGACCAACGGCTTTACATCCCTTCCGAAGGATGGAGCAAGTGTGGTTGAGTGCCTTGCCCAAGGGCACAGGTACCGCAGCCGGATTCGAACCTGCAACCCCAAACGAGTCTGACCCAAACCACTCGGCCACGGTACCCCACTGTACTTCATAAATTTTCATCTAGGAGCCACAGTATTTCATTGGTCACTTGGCTTGTTTTGTCCTCAACAGGAGTAACCTGGTCAGCTAAGGTCACAAAGACGCGAGGTACCATGGCCACCAAGAACGCAGAGTATCTAGTCTTGACTGCACTGGATGAAATAGCATGTGAGGAAGTAACCTAAGAGTTTAACGTTAAAGATAGTATACATGATTGGTAAACTGTTACATAGTTTTATCCCCCTGTGTGATTGAAGATATGCATGATTAAAACCAACCTGAGCAAAAACCAGCTCCGTACTTTTGAGGAAACGGTCAAAAAAGGGTTTGCATTTGGGCGATGTAGTGTTTGGACGAAGTAATTTGGGGCGAAATGGCACTCGGGCGAAGTGGTTTGGGGCGAAATGGCACTTGGGCGAAATGGTTTGGCGGCGAATTGAATTTTCGTCTCATGAGACGAAAAATAATTGTTTTACTCATTTCTCGAAGACTATAGCACTTCAGACAAAACCATTTCAGGGGAAGTTTTCTATGGTCATCGTGTTTATATTGTGTAAGTTAGGCATAAAACTGTGAACATTTCTGATTTTCGAGATTACCAATAATGTATACTGCCTTTAAACGTCCCATTTTTATTCTAAAGTGTTATGCCTGCAACCTCATTTAAATAATTGATTCAGAATGCATTTTGACTTATTTAATATTTTGAATTTTGAATTTACTTTGTTTAATTACTAAATTTTGCCGAGACATTTCCTGTAGATTGTATCTTGAAATTTCATCATGACTTCATACAACTGTTCTTTGTTTGGTTTTAACAGGGCTGTTCAATCTGAGAGGATCAGACATCAACTTCAACCCGGTGTTTTTTGCTTATGCTGTTATAAGCATGAACGATGTCTAGTAAGTATAAATAATAGTCTATTTATGCATACATCACGGAGGTTTTCCTGCCTCCATGCATATATCCAAAACCTTTAAGCATCATATCCAAAAAGATATTTAATTGTTTTAAAATATCAATTCTTGATCAGAACATAAGTCTGTTAAATGCATAAGTCTGTTGAAACTGATTGACCAATCACTTTTAAATTGTATTTAAAACGGTTCCGCTTTAGTGATTTTTAAAGATGACTCCTGCATTTAAGGGCCGTCAGAAAACCAAGCTACGACAGTGCAGGAGCTCAGGGAGGCACTTAAGGCAGAATGGCGCATCCTGCTTCGGCACAGTCGGCCTTGCCACAAGAGGTGGTCATACTCGTTACTGACCGATAAAATGTTACATCTCGAGACTTTCCTCGATCTTTCGGTCAGAGTAAAAACTGGCGTTTCTTATTTTGAGGAGTATTTGTTCGTAAATGTGTTTTTGGTAAATGCCATTAAATGCTTTCAGTAGTAATGACCAAGTTTCTTTTCTTGTATTCTCCTATGCACATACAGTCTGTTCATTGATGACCAAAAGTTGACCAAATCCGTTCGCGAGCACCTCATACAGGATGACATGAAAGTTGAAATCCGGGACTATGACGCAATTCAACAATTCTTAGCCGACCTGTACTCTGAAGGGAATAGCACTGGGAAGACGTGGGTAAGTGAGAATTTACATATTGAGTTTCAGCGATGTAAAAAAAAGGATTTTTTAGAGAAAAGTATGGTTCGAGAACCAGTCAATGACCAATAAAGCATACGCATTACTATTATTTTTCGAATTTTTGCAATTGTTCCTTTTGTCAAGCTTTAAGTTTTCTTGTTATGTTGTCTTCCATAGACCAGCCCAAAGTCAAGCTATGCCCTTGTCAGTTGTATACATGTGGTAAGTCAAGCCATTAGGGAGGTTTCCTACCGGCACGGTTACCGATATGGATACGTCATGACTTTATGCGCTTCTCGTGACGCGTAACCACAGTACACATGTTTTCATACGCGTGAACAACGGTTATCAGCCTCCATACGAGTAGCATAAAAACGGATACCGGTTATGCCGATTTTTCGCTTTTTCCGTGATGGATTAATAAGTTGTACGCATTTTGTTTCTTTGTGATGTATCTTCCATAAATACCGATCAAATTTAATGAGTCATGCCCACGTGAAAGTTAGGAAAATCAGCTGAAAACGGAGCCAAGTGCAGAGCAGATTTAGCAGATCATATTCACACAGTGCGAAACCCAGTTCAGTGTGGACATCAATATGAACGGTTACCGTTATCATATCCGTATTCGTAACCGTATTTGTCAACTTGCGAAACCTCCCTATGTAATCTTTGTCGGACTTTAATATGGGAAGAGAAACACTTGCAGAAGGTTGCTTATTTCTCTAAAATATTGCAAGGTTTGTTATAAAACAGGGATGCCAGTCTTCCGGCTATTGCCGGAATTCCGGCTTTTTCTTATTTTGGAAAAAGAAATCCGGCAAAGCTTTTTTTCCAGGCCGGAAAAATAAACGGCCAGAAATATTATTTTCAACGCTTCAAGTCAAAAGAAACGTGGAAAATTTTCTCACGTACTGATCAACGATGTCCAGATATGCCCTAGGCCTATGTACATGATTTGCACACATACAGTATGTCTGTATCCCCGTATCCCGGCCATAATCATTCACGGGTAAAGTACCACGAAACCAGACTATTGATCAGAAGAACATAGACTATAGAGGGCGCTGTATCCATACAGCAGTGGTGCCGGTGACATTGCACACTGTCAATGTACATGTACATGTACATACTGTACATGTGCTGGCAAGTCCGTGCACACATACTACGTACATGTACATACATGCAGTTATGATAGTGGATTTGTTCCGGCCCTGAAGGTAAGAGCCACTGGTATCTCTGTATAAAAGTAGCGCATGGAGGCCTATTCTGACCATTTGAAAAATTCAAATGACTCTGATAATTTCAGAACCAGTGTATACTTCAGACGACACCCGTAGCATACAGCAAGGCAACCAAGAATGACGTGGAGATACAAGGCATGAAGAACGCACATGTAAGATTAGCACTGCATTAAGACAAGGTTCTACAATTGATTGCATGATTTGTTTGATAGGGGCAATGAGCCTTAAAGGCACAGTGGATCATTTGCAATGACCCTAAAAAGTAATCGACGAGTTTACAGGGAAAAAGTTCTGAAAGTAAAGATTGAATTAATAGCAATTATCCATTGAAAGGTTTTCGCTCAAAATGATATAATTTTACCAGAAAATAATCCGTAAAGATGAAATTATTTCGATCGTTTGCAAACGATTTACTTATTTTTGGTTCGCATCTATGCGGTCCCAAATGCATGGGCGCTGTGTACTCCGTGTGCGTGTTCCAACGCGATGCATTTTTATGGATCGCGCGCACACGCAGTATGTGCGCCACAGAGTACATGACGCAAGCCACATAGTACCCGATCAACTGAGAACGAATATTTGAAACACCCCGCCAAGACCAGGAAAGTGCATATGGATTTTCATGGTTTTTTTAAACGTGGTACATTTGACAAAGCTGAAATTTCTTCGGATGAGTTTGTTGATGTCTTTCTTTTGATTTATAATGGTTTTATTCGCAGAATCGCTCAAAAACAGATCATCCACAGGGCCTTTAAGGCAGACGAATGTACTTAACACCTAGTAGTCTAGGACCTGGCTTAGACATGTATGCACATAATTTAGGAGAGGATTTCTCAACTGATCTAGGCTAATTTTACCCCAAGGAACAACGTGGGATGTGTGCCAAATTCGCTATCCGGGGCGAAATACCCGAAAATGACCACGCCCTTTTTAAGATGGTCACGCCCCTTTCTTCATCAGAAGTGCTGCTTTCGACATAGTTGTATCTACTGAATTCAACCGATATGAGCTAATATGACCCCGAGGAACAACTTGGGATATGTCCCAAAATCTCTACCTGGGGAGAAGTACCAAAAACTGACCACGCCCTTTTAAATGACCACGACCTTCATCAGAAGTGCTACTTCCGACATATCTGTACATGTATCTACTGAACTTGATAAGCTAATTTGACCCCAAGGAACAACTTAGGATTTGTGCCAAATTTACTATCGATGGAAAAGTACACAGAAATGACCACACCCTTTTAAATGACCACGCCCCAACTTATCAGAAGTGCTATTTCCGACATAGCTAAACTACTGAACTCAACTGATAAGCTAATTTGACCCCGAGGAATAACTTGGGATGTGTGTCAATATCGCCACTTAGGGAGAAGTTCCCGAAAATGACCACGCCCTTTTTAAAATGACTACGCCCCACATTTAAAGTGCTACTTTCGACATCGCTGTATCTACTGAACTCGACTGATACAATATAATTTGACCCCAAGGAACAACTTAGGATTTGTGCCAAATTCGCTATCCAGGAAATGACCACGCCCCTTCTTATCAGAAATGCTGTATCCATCATAGATATACTACTGAACTTAACTGATGTAATAAGCTAATTTAACTCTGAGAAACAATGTGGGATGTGTGCCAAATTCGCTATCCGGGGAGAAGTACCAGAAAATGACCACACCCACTTCTTATCAGAAATGTACTTCTGACATAGTTGTATTTTCTGGGTTGCTCAAAATGTTCGGAATGTTCATAATGTTTAGGGGATCATAGAAGAGTTTTAAATTTATATTTTGATAGAAATTAGATCTGTACCGTGTATTAGTATAGAGGGCAAAGTCTTTGCTTTGGAGAGAAATATAGCGGTATTTGATGGCAGAGCAAAATTTACTCTTGACTTTGTGTAGCAATCTGATGATGGTATAACTGTTTCTTTTTAGGGTGAGGTCGCTCTCACTGCTCCTTGTGCTTCACCTTGTTCAAAGTACATGTAGTTAAAAGGTGAAAATTATTCAAAAGAAACAATGCTATAAAAAAAAAATGCTATAATGTCATTAAGACGGAATTCATAACACGATTTACTCCTGTGTGAGTGCACTATAGAATAAGAAATAGACATTCGTACAATTTAAGCATGGAACGCTTACGTTAATAAATATTTGGCAATTTATATATATGTAGGTAGTAAGGGGTAGTATCTATGGTAATGGATAACATTTTTGGCAATTTTTCTCTAATTATTAAAATATAAATTTGAAACTCTTCTATATGACCCACTAAACACCCAGATACCCAGCTGTAACAGTTTTGAAGATACAGCTATGTCGGAAATAGCACTGCTGATGAAAAGAAAAAGAGGAATGTTGTCGTTTTGGGGTACTTCTCCCCTAACAGCGAATATGGCACACACACCAAATTGTTCCTCGGGGTCAAATTAGCTTAAATCAGTTGCATTCAGTAAATACAACTATGTCGGAAGTAATGCGCTTCTGACGAAAAAAAGGGCGTGTTCATTTTTGGGTACTTTTCCCGCAGGATTTTGGCATACATCCCATGTTGTTCCTCGGGGTCATATTATCTTATATCTGTTGATTTCAGTAGATAAAGCAAAATTAAAAGTACATGTAGCACTTCTGATAAGAAGTGGTGTGGTCATTTAAAAGGACGTGGTCATTTTTGGGTACTTATCCCGGATAGGGAATTTGGCACAAATCCGAAGTTGTTTCCTGGGATCAAATTAGCTTGCTCTAGAGTAGATACACCGATGTCGGAAGTAGCAATTTAAATAAGGGGCGTGGTCATTTTTAAAAGGGCGTGGTCATTTGTGGGAACTACTCTCTAGGTGGCGATTTTGACACATATCTCAAGTTATTCCTAGGGCTCAAATTAGCCTTTATCAGTTGAGTTCACTGATTAGTTTGGCTATGTCGGAAATAGCACCTCTGATAATATGGGGCGTGGTCGTTTAAAAGGGTGTGGTCATTTCCGGGTACTTTTCTATCGATAGTAAATTTGGCACGAATCCCAAGTTGTTCCTCGGGTTCAAATTAGCTTAGGCCTATATCAGTCAAGTCCAGTAGATACATGTATAGATATGTCAGAGGTAGCACTTCTGATAAAGGTCGTGGTCATTTAAAAGGGCGTGGTCAGTTTTGGGTACTTCTCCCCGGTAGCGATTTTGGGACACATCCCAAGTTGTTCCTCGGGGTCATATTAGCTAATATCAGTTGAATTCAGTTGATACAACTATGTCGGAAGCAGCACTACTGATTAAGAAAGGGGCGTGACCATCTTAAAAAGGGCGTGGTCATTTTCGGGCTTTTCGCCCCGGATAGAGATTTTGGCACACATCCCAAGTTGTTCCTTGGGGTCATATTAGCCTATAACAGTTGAGTTATCCTCTCCTAAATTATGTGCATACATGTCTAAGCCAGGTCCTCTACTATAGCATGAAACTTTAGCTATAGACCGTATCGAATAGCCTCCATTTCGTGGGGCAGTTTCCTTGTTCCTTGAGGACATGCGTGGTTGCACGGTTTAAGTAACAAAAGGTGCCCCACGAAATGGCGGCTAATTGATACGGTCTATTGCAGCATTTTAGTGAATTGTTCATTAGACAAAAAAGGGCAGGTTGGGAAATTTATTTTGTCTCTAAATCTTTTTTTTAAGGTTAAAAATACCGGGGTGGGATGATGGGCCTTTTTAACAGCTTGCACAATATAGCAGTTAAGAGGTAGAAATATATCTGTTTTCAATACTGGAGAGACTTTTTCACTAGGATCATAACACTGTGCAATGCCAGTTATCTTCTCTATAAACAAAAGAACAATCTTAAGACGGATCTAAGAAGACAACTTAAGCAACAAATAGTGCAACAACATACCTTTCTAAAAACTCTGCGTACAAATTTCCTATTTAACGCATGTAACATAGGACACATACTTTGTGAAATTTGTTGGTGTCCTTGTTACATACGGTATATTGGAGATTTGCACACAGGGCTTATAGGAAGGTATGTATTCGTTTTAGTTCTTTAGCTGAAGTTATCTCCTTAGATCTATCTTAAGATATTTCTTTTGTTTTGAGAGAAGATGAATGACATTGTACAGAGATATAGTCCTGGAGGAAAAGGCCTCTCCAGTATTGAAAACAGACTCATATATGTTAAGAACTCATTGCAGTACAGTACAGTACAGTACATTCACAGGGTACCATGGCCGAGTTGTTTGAGTATTTGAATTACAACACACGGGTGAAAACGTGGGGTTGTGGGTTCGACACCTGGTCATGGTACCTGTACCCTAGAGCAAGGCACTTAAACACAATTGCTCCATCCTTCGGACGGGATGTGAAGCTGTGGTTCCAGTGTGTTGTGTAATGCACTTGAACAAATTCCAGAGCCCTCTTTCATGAAGAGTAAGGGATTACAATGGACAGAAGTCAACGTCACAGCAACCGACATGGTAACGAGGCGAGGGAGTCATTTTACATGCAAGGAAAGCCTTGCTGTTTTGCCAATATGGCGGTTCCTTGCAAGTAGTGAATTGGCTACCAATGATGCCACCCACCTATGTATCTTGATGTTTGGGTGGAAGACAGCTTTATGCAATTCTGCCAACAGCTGTGAAGTGAAGTTCCATAGATCCATTAAATACAGGGAACCCAATTTGTGTGCATTGATTACAGATACGAGATGCTGTGGCTCTTTGTGAATACTTCAACTGGCTGGAAAATGAGGTGGGTCAATTGAACTTTGGTTTTTTTTTTTTAGAACTTCTAAATCTCCCTCATTTTGTGGAATCGCCTGGATTGTCAGTTAAATGAAATCACTATGGGAAATAAACAAAGATGGGACGAGACAAAATTCTAACGGCCTCATCGAGGTTCAAATTCAAGACCTTTGGCATACTAGGCAGATGCTTTACCAGCTGGGCTATGTAGCACAGTGGTATACTCCCTCTGATTTTTCCCGTGGAACCCAACCAACGTCTCTCTTGGGTGTTCGTTGGATGTGCAGTTGAGCAGTATTTGGTGTTGTCTAGTCACCATGGATAACGGGGCTCATTATTGTTTTTTCTTTTAGGTCCCCAAGGGTCACTTAACCGAAATCTCAGCATCAGACTACCTGGAAAACCTCCGCAGGTAAGTGGGAATTGTCGCTTGTTAGTTTTGTATGATGATTCTAGCCTACAAATGTTATTTGCAGAGATGCCAACATCTACGATTTAAGCATAGTT
Source organism: Henricia sp. BOLD:AAB3569 (assembly GCA_037783545.1). NCBI lineage: Eukaryota > Metazoa > Echinodermata > Asteroidea > Spinulosida > Echinasteridae > Henricia > Henricia sp. BOLD:AAB3569. The sequence goes on along the minus strand of JBBELK010001548.1, from coordinate 67,616 downwards.
TGTACAATTGTTTCAGCCAATGACAATCAGTATTGTGACATAATTCTAGAATGCATAGCTTCAAATGTGGGGTTTAAGTAGGGCTTGGGTATAAGTTATAAAATGTTCAAAGCGGGTGCCCCGTGGCAAATTACTCTTTTTCAAATTGCAATGTTGACATCTCGGTATTTGCATTGCTGGTGTCAATCTACCATTAAAACAATTCTGACTGAGCTTGAACCACTTCTTTCTATGCCCCTTAATCCCCCTCCCCCCTCCGCACCCCCCCCCCCCAAAAAAATGCTCCCCCCGTTAATAAAAAGTGCATTTTTCCCTAATACCTGGGCCCGCCCCCCCCAAAAAAAATGCTCTCCCCGTTAATGAAAAGTGCATTTTTCCCTAATACCTGGGGCCAATTTCATGGCGTGCTGTTTAGCACAACTTTTTTTTTTTTAAATAGCAAAATATTAGTAAATACACATCACACAGATTTTGGCTGGCAACCCATTTCTGCGATATAAAGCAGATAAATTCTGTGCCAAGCAAATTGTTGTGCTAACCAGCGCCATGAAATTGGCCCCTGATTTCTGTTGGCTTCTGCATCTTTTAGAATCTTGTTCAAATTCAACTATTTTACACATGCTGCAGTTCACCAATCACAAGCAAGAACACTAACCTTGAACCTGTCTTAGCCAATCAAAATGATTGTGTACTTGCAATACTGAGTGTAAAATGCCATATTGATTTTGTTTAACTTTACCAGTCTATTCTAACCTCACAATATACCTTTATCATGGTGCGGCCATCTTCCCTTTTCCCCTATTAAAATGAACGTAACCAAAGCGAGGCTTGCCGAAATAAAATAGTTTGGCCCCGTGTTAAAAATGTTCATTGTGTGCATCACAATGACATGCGCGCAGCGCGATCAAGAAAACACGCAGCGTGGACAGTGATTCTCTCAAAACAAAGGAAGACTGCACGCGCTATCGCGCAGACACGCACATGCACTGATCATGCCCAACACGTACACGTACTATGCAGTGGGGAACAAGACAAAGATGGACGCACCGTGATAAAGGTCTATTTTCCTCAAAAATCAAAGCCCTGCCTCTTTCCACAAAATTATCCTTGTGTTATCCTTGTAGTTAAGAAGGAAGTTAGTAGCAACTTTATAAGTGAATAGACCCTTTGCATGGGCGGCCATGACGGGAAGGTTGCATTGTTACTGTGCATCATGTACGAGTAGGTACTTTGTTGATCTATTGTCGCATTATTAAAATAGGAAAACCTGCCCCCTGTCATGGCCGCCGGTGCAGACGGTCTATTGGAAGTTTTATTCTCCTACATGTATATGAATTGGGATCCTGAAAGTAAATGCCAATAATGCTCACAACAAATCACTCCTTTTTTAGGCAACAGGAGGATTTTGTCAGCTTAAGCTTTTCCACGATCTCCAGCACTGGGGCTCACGGAGCCATCATACACTATGCACCCACACCAGAAACGGACGCACCACTCAACACACGGGAAATCTACCTATGTGACTCTGGGGCTCAGTACAGGTACAGTTTGCTTAAAGCCACAGTACATCATTTGCAGTTACCCAAAATTTTACTTTACGAGTCGACAAGAAAAACGCAAAACTAAAAGTGTTGATAGCAATGGTAACAAACACTACATGATTTTTCCCCGTGTAAAATGGTACCTTTGTGGGAACAATTGCCAACTGAAGGTGCTTTTTTTAAAGAATCATTTGCAAATGATTTTGTTTTTACCATTCATTCAACACAAAAATTATGCATGGATTTTTATTGTTTTCTAAAATATTATTGCATCTGTGTGGCTGAAATTTTTACAAGGCAGTTCACCCGATATTCTTTAGTTATGTGATGATATTTTTACAGTTTTCCAATCAATGTAATCTGTCTTTAAAGGCAGTACACGTGATTGGTATCTCAAAGAATCAGAAATGTTCACATATTTACACATAACTTGCACGATATAAACATGATGACGGCAGAGAACTTCCCCTGAAATAGTTTTGTCTGAAGTGCTATAGTCTTTTTAAAATGAGCAAAACAATTATTTTTTGTCTCGCGAGACGTAAATTCAATTAACCCTAAAACCATTTCGCCCTGTACCACTTTGTCCTGAACCACTTCGCCCAAGTGCCATTTCGCCCCCAAACCACTTCGTCCAAACACTATTTCGCCCAAAAGCCACTTTACCCCAGAACAACTTTGTGCACAGGCCGTGGTTCAGGGCGAAGTGGTTCAGGGCGAAGTGGTCTTGTGGCGAAATGACTGTAAACCCTTTTTTGACTGTTTTCTATTATCATGAATATCTTCAATCACACAGCGGGATAAAACTATTTGTAACAGTTTACCAATCATGTATACTATCTTTAAGACCGTTCAAACCCACTTTTATTCCCTAAGTAAATCCTGTAATAGACCGTACCTTGTGGGGCAGTTTCTCTGTTCCTTGAGGAGACGTATGGTTGCACATATTGTCCTTACATTGTTGAACCGGTTCAAGTAACAAAAGGTGCCCCACAAGATGGCAGCTATTCAATATGGTCTATTGCACCAACTTGTTTCTTTCTGACTTGCTAGGGACGGAACAACTGATGTTACAAGGACCGTGCACTTGGGTACTCCAACACCTTACCAAAAGGTTGGTTTGTTTTCATGTTTAAAGGGCCCATGAAATGCTATTTTATGCATATTCTTTGCTGCATGTGGGGGGATTATTTGTTTAGGATGATATAACTTTCAGGGCTGTAGTCGAGTCCACACTTTCCAAGTTTGAATCCGAGTCCTTGGTGTCTGAGTATTTGAGTCCGATTCCAGCATACATCTGCGTTCTCAGCAGGCTGAGTCCGAGTCACAAGTCCTTGTTTCAATCTTAAGTTAAGTGCATTACTGTCAAGTGCCATTGATCGTGCGTATGATCTTCGGGAGGTGAAATATATTTTGAAAGCTCAATATCATTTCACGCGGTTCAAATGACTTAATTCACATTCTCAAAACTTCATTTCACATGTTTGAAATTTTTTTTTGGCCCCAACATTATTTATACGTCACTTTTGGAAAACTGCCCAAGAGCACACACCATGAACGTAGGCAGGCCTGGTTTTGAACTCGATTACCTACAGAAATAACCAAGGTCTCAAGTTCGAATTGCAAGACCACTCGGCCATGGTACTCATGTCTTATAAAATTATTTTAAGTTTGCTTTTTTCAACAGGAGTGTTTCACAAGGGTGCTAAAGGGTGTGATATCTTTGGCCACGGCAGTATTCCCAAATGAGACAACAGGTAAAATTGTGATATGCGTCGGCCTCCAATCTTTGGACTTATTTTGTCAGTGACACTATAAACTGACACGCAGTGGCACTTCTGTGTTCGTCTCAGGTTCAAAATGACGTCAGCATGTAAATTGTGTTTTCACGAACTGACACCCATCATTTTTGTTTTCACGAACTGACACCCATCATAAATTAACAAATTAGGGAGTGTTCCGATCATCTTCTTTACTATATTCCACAAGTATCCTCGATCCTCCATAATCTGCGCACCTAACGCTTATGCACGCGTGCGCATTGGCCGGCAAACATTAAGGTGAGAGCGTAGAAATAGGACCGCGTGGATTTAGGGGTTCTGACGATATATAGATAATATCATTCGTGTCGAGCACTTTCAAAGCTTTTTTTCCCGAAGAAAATCAACGTTTACTTGGGTGTCAGTTCGTGGAAACCGAAATTCATGCGTTTTAAGTCGAGTGTCCAGAGTGCGCGCGCACACTCGGATGTCAGTTCATGCAAACTTGTGTCCCCCGCTGTGCGATTTTCACGAACTGTAACACTTTGTGATGTCAGTGACGATTTAGCACCTTTATGAAGCCCGTATACAGGATTCGCAATTTCCCCAAAATTTTAATCAACCCTTTGACTGGGAAAAACCTTACCCAAATAGAAGCTAGAAGGGGTTCCAACTGTCCAATGTAATGATTCCACCAGTATGATATCTTATTATGAGAAAATAATAATTACAAATTAATTGAGATAAATGTGTGCGCACACATTTTTACAAGGGCGCCCTCGTGTGAAAAAAACTAGACTCTTGGCCACCTGTGCAGTATAACAACGGAACCAGTTAAACTAACCATATTCGTCACCCTGCGAAACCTCTCTATTATTCGGCTACCAGGTGCCCAGATTGATTCGTTTGCCCGGCGTGCCTTGTGGGACTGCGGCCTTGACTACTCCCACGGTTCAGGCCATGGTGTGGGAGCATTCCTCAATGTCCATGAAGGACCTCAGCTCATTAGCTACAGAGTGTCTGCTCATGATGCGGCATTGGAAGCAGGCGTCTTCATGTCAGATGGTAAGTCACATGATTGCTCCATCCTTTGGATGGGATGCAAAGCCATAGATCGGGGGCTAATATCTTGGAAATTTTCTGAGCACAAATTATTTTTGCTTGGCAAAATTGGGTACCAGCCAAAATTGTACGTAATTTGTATTAAGACTGACTGGTATTTTACTATTTTTGCTAAGAACACAAGTTGACATACAGTTTTGGCTGGCAACTCATTTTTTTAAAAAACAAATACACTATTCATAAGAAGTTAGGGATATTGTGGGGTGTATATGCAGATATTTTGTTGAGGGTATGCATTCCACTTGAATGATTTTGTATATGATTAGACAATTATATCTGCATGTCAGACACACCTTGTCACAGGCATAGGTTGAATAGACCGTATCGAATAGCCGCCATTTCGTGGGGCACCTTTTGTTACTTGAACCGTTCAACAATGGAAGCACAATATGTGCAACCATGCATGTCCTCAAGAAACAAAGAAATTGCGGCGGCTATTCGATCCGGGGTGGATTGCAATATAACCGTCTTAAGTCTGAGACACATCATATGTCCTAACTGAGTTTATGACATCTTAGCTACGACACATTGAAAAATGCCTTGCAATATCCAAAAGTTAGGATGTCTTAGCTAAGACATAAAAGCTTGTATGTCTTTACTGTTGTGAGCGGCGTTTCAATCGCATTCGTGTGTTTGCATACCATCGCGCATGTGTATTACATTACTTGCCGGTTGTTGCTGCCGTACGTACGCGTGACAGTGGCGTGAAAAACATCGTGAAAACTTTCAGAATTAACATAGTCCCAGCTTGAATCGTAATTTCCCTTTCAGTGAAAACTGAGTTTAAGAAAGACAAACTATCAAAAAATAAACTTTTGATCCTAGTCACAATGCTCCTTTTGTCTGAATTGAGCAGGAAATTTTGAACAATTTTCTAAAGACATAACTTAGGACACGTATTAGGTGTCTTAAATTTGATGTGTCCTAGGACACAAGTTAGGATACATAAATGTTTATTGCAAGGCAAAATAATCTATGATGTCTTAGTGATGTCAGAGTTAGGACGTCCTAGGAGTTAGGATGTCCTAACTTTCTTATTGCAATCCACCCCAGGTCTATAGTCATTTGAAGAAAAATAAAATCCAAAATTGACAACACCAATATTGTGAGCTTTTACTCATTCGTGCAGAACCGGGGTATTATGAGGATGGCAGCTTTGGCATTCGGATTGAAAACATCGTCCTCGTGAAACCAGCTAAAACAAAGGTATGTTGAATAATTTCACTAACCTCCGATTGTTAAGATAACCCAGTTCACGTAAGGCCAAACAAAATAAATGGTGTGTTTACGGTAACCCGACCTACCTGGAATTTTTTTGACCAAATTGCCGACCTCAAACTTTTTATTGCCAATTTTCAAGTTGATAATTTTAAATGAGCACTATTTGCAATAATTTTCAACGAACATAACATTTTCTACACTTGTACATGAACATGGTTAGTAGTGTTAATAGTGAGTTTCAAACATTGCAAAACAACACGCAAATGCATGAACTGAAATGTAAAAAAAAAGACAAAATAAAATGATTTTCCTACCTACCTACCTGGTTTTGTTTTAGGACGTTACCGTAAACGCACCATTTATTTTGTTTGGCCTAATGGAAATTGCTTCAACAAAGATTTGTGAGTGATTTTAAAAAGAGATTTCCTAATGTCAACGTACGACTCTTCACTTGTTAAAACTGCATTTAGTTTGGTTTTACGATGATGTTTGTCATATTTTCCCGTCAGTACAACTTCCGTGACATTGGATTCCTGACGTTTGAGACGGTCACTCTTGCACCGATTCAGACCAAGATGATTGAACCATCGCTATTGACAGAGGCAGAGGTAGGGGCTATGATGTGATTCTAAGATGAACAAATTGAAACATTTGAAAAGTTTCATTGCAAAATGCTGTGTATTCTCGCATTTGGATAAAACTGTCATCATTTGGTTACATCCAAATGCTACAAAAATAACAAATTTCAATGTGAAACGGATGAGCCATGTACCTCAGGCGCAGATCCAGAGGGGGCGGGGGGGGGGGGGGGTGCGTTTTGAATTGAGTGTCCGGAGGGCGCGCGCACACTCGGATGTCACTCGCCTGTCCGCAATAAGCCGATATGACTGGCTACCCTCCCTCCAAATTGAAACCCAAATTGTATTTCTTTTTTAATGTGTAAAAAGGTCGGTGTGAATCCACCCATATGATGTACCAGCCCGATAGGTCACACAAGGTATAAACGACGTATAAATATGCAGTTGTCATTTCCCTATTCCCATAGGTGTCATGGTTGAACGACTATCACGTCAAATGCCGCGAAATTGTCGGTGCAGAGCTGGAGAAACAAGGACGTTCGGACGCCCTCGTTTGGTTGCACAGAGAAACGCAACCACTCGGTTGAAGAGTAGCCTTGTTTCCAGCAGTCGGTACAGCCCTTTAGGCTCTGTCTACATTTTTAAAGGTAACTGTCTCATTTTTTATAAAACTAAGTAACTGCAGTCAAGATTGATTACATTTTACATTGCTTTTGTTGTGTGCCTTTGTTTTTGTCGCGCTCTTTAATGAATTACTTTTCTGTAATAATCAATGCTATAACTCCGATAAACAGCGACACTGTTTTGGCAGTGAATTTCTCACCCATTAATTGGTCAGGACAAACTGCATTTAGACCTTTCTCCATTCCTTCCAAAACTATACAAGCAACAAAAAATAAAGAAGTTTAATGAAAATTTGAAAATTTATTTTCTAATTGACATCGAAGTATTCACACGACAGCTTTGTTATGCATTACTGCATAGAGCTTCATGTGCTGAAAATTCCCACTCTCAGATTGACTGCTTTTTTTAACGAAAAAAAGGGGGAGGGGAAATGTTTCTTCTGTTGCTTGGTATACAAGTTCCATAAACTACTCCTGCTATATGTGGAATACTTTTTAAACCCATGGCTATTAGCACTCTCATGCCATGTTATATTGAATAAATCCTTTTAACCCTCGGAGCTGCAAAGGGGAGCTTCCGGAAGGCACATTTAAAAAAAAAAAAACAATTACTAAAAAAACCTTTGGCCCAAGTTGACCTCGAGAACGCATGAGACCGCGCGAGACCACTGTTATTTCTGGGCACAAGACCCTATCTCTTCAACGCACATCGCGAGCGAAATTTATGGATTATTTTGTTTACAAAGGTTTTTGTAAACTCACACGGCCCAAAACGCGTATCTCTAAATAAAATCTTGCATTTCAATTGATGAAGTGGGGTATATATTCAAATATAATGTGAAAATTCACGATCTTTTCTGAGCCGACAATGTCAATCTTTGAAGATCGTAAACTACATGCAGCAAAAGATATGCAACACGCAGGGCAGCTGACGTACAGTGTACATGATACAGTATATGTATGTGCATAGTTCATCAATCGCATCGAGCGTTGGTGATAGTCGAAACGCCATCTACCAAAAGTAGAGCTTGCAGACTTTTTTATTTTTTTAAATTTTTTTATAGAGTGCCCAAGTTTGAAGCATTCATTTTTACATGAATCCACACTTGGGTCATCCATTCCAAATTGGATTAGGAATATGCCAGCAGGGAAATTATTAAGGTCACGAAATTGTAATTAATTGTTATCGTTTTGGGAGATAATTATGCATGTATTGTAAAAAAAAACATTTTAGTTACCCGATTCACATTCGGGTCGGTTGTAGACTCAATATTGGCCAGAAAGATTTATACACAAAAAACAAAATTTTGCCCGTGTTATAAGAATAGGCGTTTCAGTCATGTTGTGCCCGGAAGCTCAGATTTGACCTTTGCCGCGAGACTTAAAGGCTGCGTTCGGGCGTGTACTCGTGTTAACACGAGTTATACTCCTGCGCGCGTGAACGGCAAGAATAACGACACTAGGGTCAGTGAGAGTATGCGCTCACTACTCCCCAACAAATGGGGAGTGTGCTCGTACTCCTGTCAAGTGTCATGTGATTTGTACGAAGATGGTGGAATATGGGTGGGATTTTTGGTGAATTTGCTCAACGTGTCAACTTAATAACTGAAACAATAACTCACTAAGGTTTGTTTTAGACGGCATCAAAGGTTCTCACGACTTACGGCCTGTATTTCCTCAGTTTCTTGTGAGCAATGAAACGGCATTTTTTGTGCAGTGATGGCAAGAGACGGCCATCTTCACTGATTGCCATTCGCGCACGCGGACTGCGGATTTGCCGTTCGCGTGATGTGACCCGAGTGCAATGCGCACGCATTACTCCCGAGTAACGAGAACTGCACACCCGAACGCAGCCACATAGTCTATTCCGCTCAAACTTCATGTAATCCCCAACTGATTACCCTAGTCTGTGCCCCTGTAGTCACCTTTAATGTTAAGTTCACTTACCGCTCAGGTGAATCTTGACCTCAAGCCTAGGCCCATTGATTTGTGTACAAACATACATGTATATTCTTTGAGTAAGGCCCTTTTGCCGCCGTGCTCAAAAGCAGCTATCAATCGTCCTACTGCGGGCCCAGTAAACAGCTGTGTCTTGAGGGGACCATCATTCATCTATTTAGGCCATTGTAGAAAGGATTGTGTCTGCCAAACAGTGTTATTTACGCGTTATACAAAGTGCCTTCCGGAGGCTCCCCTTGGAGCCTCCGTGCAATGTTTTTGGGCGGTGCATCTCCGACGGTTAAGATACAAAAAAGTGCTTGTTAGTATTGCATTATAAAGCCTTGCAAATTTAACATAAATTTCTTCAATGTGACGTAGTCGAGCAAAATCAGTCGAATCTCAGCAATCCTTGTTTTGAGATACGGACCAAAATATACTGAAACGCAAAAGAAACTTACCACCTTTTAAACCTTTAAATAGCAACAATAACACTACGTGTATGTTGTAAAGTGAACTTATTTGTGGACAATAGTGTCCTCACTGTCGGACCAAACGGTGTCTGAAGGTCACTTGAACCTTCAATGGTCACTTCATGGCACAGCTGTTTTGACTGTCAGTGATTACCCAAGGGGTATGGGATGATTGTAATGAGCTGCACATGATGTCTTGATGTTGGCTTTAAAAAGGCCAGTGCATTTCAAGCAACATGCCACGATTGTCGGGGGATCAACGGCAGTATGCGCCGACGATGCACTGCCTGTATCCAAATCAATGGTGGCCACACACGCTATTGAAAGGGGACTGACATTGCACCCTTTTCTGTTCTTTACTGTAGAGCAAACTGATGAGATGGTGTATCTTGGTCAAAAACTTGATCATCAATAAAACGCCAATGTTTCAATTAGCAATTGGTGGTTTGTTTTATTTTGAACTTTTATAATTTCATTACATTTTAAATAAGTGGTAAGTTTCTTTTGCGTTTCAGTATATGTTCCTAGACCTAGGGATGGAAAAATAAAATATAACAATTTATAACAAAAAATGAGGGAAAACATTCTCCTTTCACATAAAAATCTAGTATTAGCTAAATTCACAAAATGAATTACATGATGAAATGTTGCTAAACTTACTACAGTAATATTTTATTCATATTAACATTAGTTATATTTTTAATACTGTATTCCATTTTTATGACCTTAACCAAATAAATGACCATTGTTTAGCTTCAAACAATTGTTCTATATGTGGTAATTGGAATTATTTCAGCTCAATTAATAAATATTAATTGCTACAATGCACAGTCAAAACTGCATATGAAGCAGGAATTGTCCACACTATGGTGTACATTTCTTTAAAGGAGTGTGACCAGATTGGGCATAATGGTGAGAAAGAAGCCTCTATCAGACCAGCGGTAGTTTTTGGGTAGATTTATCTGTGGATGAAAAAAAAAACACATTCCTTAAAGGAGTGTGACCAGATCACCTTTTTTTTTACCCATAACTCCCCGGGACTTACCTTATGGGTCATGAGATTTTTATATCATAACATCCGTTATATTTTTCTGATTACGAAACTGAAACTCCCGCGCTTCTAGGCCGCATATTTCCGAGGATATCGTCGAAAATCCACCGATTATTTGTAAACTAATTTTCCAGTATCAATGTTTATCCACTGAAAGCCGACTCGATAGTTTTGTTCAATTTTTTACTGGAAATCGCGAATGTTTTCGGGTTTTTGGGACATGGGAGGTGTGTATGGGAGTTACTTGATAATATTGGTAAGTTACATCGAAAACTATTTTCAAGAAACTCTGGTCACGCTCCTTTAACATATACATGTACATGTAGGTAGCCAGTTCATCAATTCAAATATCTTGATTTTTATCTAAAAATTGAAGTTTTTTGAGGAGATAACTTTTGCCCTCGACATTTTCCAAAACCCTGTGTACAAATTTCCCATTAACGTATGTAACAAAGACAGGAAAAATGTCGCCCATAATTTAATACGTTTGGGACAAAAATAGTCTCCTGGGAGCCTAATCAAGACATTTCTTTAATTAGGGAAATTGTGAGGGACACCTGAGGGAGTATACCAACTGTGCCTTATAGCTCAGTTGTTAGAGCGTCTGCCTGGCGAGTCGGAGGTCTCGAATACCAAGTTTGGTTGTTTCATTCCAAGGGTGATTAGACACCATACCAGGGGTGGATTGCAATAAAGAAAGTTAGGACGTCCTAACTCTGACATCACTAAGACATCATAGATGATTTTGCCTTGCAATAAAAAATTATGCGTCCTAACTTGTGTCCTAGGACACATAAAATTTAAGACACATAATGTGTCCTAAGCTTACGTCTTTAGAACATTTGTTTGGAATTTCCTGCTCAATTCCGACAAAAGGAGCCTTGTGACTAGGATCAAAACTTTATTTTTTGATAGTTTGACTTTCATAAACTGAGTTTTCACTGGAAGGTAGTTACGATTCAAGCTGGGCCTATGTTAATTATGGAAGTTTTCACAATGTATTTCACGCCACTGTCATGCGTACGTATACGTACGTACGTACGGCAGCAACGACCGGCGAATGCATGCGCGACGGTATGCAAACACACCGGCTGCGATTGAAACGACGTCCTAACCTTTCGATATTGCAAGACATTTTTCAATGTGTCGTAGGTAAGATGTCAAATTCAGTTAGGACATATGATGTGTCTCAGACCTAAGACAGTTATATTGCAATCCACCCCAGATATTGCGCGAGATAAACTAAAGACATCTGAACAGAACTATTGGCTTGCTTTTCAAATGTACCCCATTATTCACTGTGGAAACACCAAGCATTGGAACATGACATACCAAACAGACATCTTAACCACTCGACTGCAGGTGCCGAATCACGTAAAATGACACAGACTCAAGTTTTATGTGTCCCCTTTATTTGCAAGTGTTTCATACATGTAATTAAAAAGCAACATTGAAAATACTTTTCAGCAAGTCGCATATAACAACTATGCAATAATCTGCATACGAAATATAATACTGCATTGAATATCAATTACAGAAAATACAGTATGAAGCAACACAAAGTTGCTTGTTATATTTATCAAAATATTCAATTAAACTATCCTAAAGAAATTATTTAAACACAGTTAAGTAAAAAAAAAAAAACAGGAACAGCAGCATTACATAAGTATAGAATAATGTTGATAAGTGCCTTTGCACAGAAAACCTGAAAAAAATATGCATGGTTTTGGTGTTGAATGAATGGAAAACAAAATTGTCTGCAGACAATTTCTCCCACAAAGGTACCATTTTACACGGGGAAACAAAATCATGTGGTGTTTGTTAACCATTGCTATCAACCACTTTTATTCGGGTTTTTCTTGTGAAGTAAAATTTTGAGTAACTACACAGGCATGTGCGGTTTTTGTTTGCATTTGCAATGAAAGTGGCTACTGCTAGACAAAGTGTTTATCGTCTGTTTAAAACCACCCAGGTGATTTTCTCTCGGCCAATAGGAATGCGCAAACTGTCTAAGATATAATAAACTAATATCAGACCTGGGCCCAATTTCATAGAGCTGTTTAACAGCCCATTTTCCGTTAACCGAGCGTCAGGCTATTTCATAGACATCGTTAACGGTATGCAATTGAAAACCTGCCTTAACCGCAGAGCCAAATTTTGCTTAAGATAGTGACGCAACAATGGCGGTTTCCAAGCGCGCGCATGCTTAAGCACGCCGCGGCCATGAAATAGCCTTAACGTTAGCATAAATTTTCTGCTACAGTAAGCACACGTTTTCAGCTAGCGCTTAAGCAGCTCTATGAAATTGGGCCATGGGGTCGATTTCACCTGGTGTTACGAAAGATCGTAGCGCTTCGTGAAATCGGCCCCTGGACTGCCAAAAAAAGCTGTCTTTAGTACTGTTGCACATATAGACAGATTTAGCAGCGTTATTAAAAAAAAAATCAGTTTTGCACATGCTTTATAAAATGTACAGAAAATATACAGTAAGTTAATATTAGAAATTTTAAAATTTCATGATTTTGGGATTTGCCCATAAACTGATTAATGTAGAGAAAAATGTGTAATTACTTGTACGTCATTTTTCTATTGAACTTGTTACACCACATCTAACAAATAACAGTAACCTTTAGTTCCTACACCAGCGTGATTTTATAACATTGTACTTTAAGACAACATTTGACATTAACATTCAGACTAACACTTCACACAATTGAAATGTTAATAATGCTGGCAATATTTGGCATCGTCTCAATGATAAAAACCTTCCCTGTGTGCCCGCCATAGCTGGGATGCGGTCAGTGCATGAACTACATGCGTTATGTGATGATGCTCATTGTGTCGTCACTTCGAACAATTTGCGCGTTTGTTGTAATGGTGAATTAAATGAGAAAAAGCGATGTGGAGGGAATTTGAGTGAAATTATGCACTGAATTATGAAAAAGACTTTCCGTTCAAGCTACATGTAATTCTGTGGTTTTCGGTGCGTTGTTTCACCCCAAATTCCTTCCACAGAATTATGCACATATCAGTTGTATGGCGCACTATACGACCCCCGGGAATGGTGTGTCACAAAAGTGACGAACCTTTGCCATACAATGACGGTACCCTCAATCAATTTTGTGACACACCATTGATTGATTCTGACGGACCATGACTGTCATAAATGACGCACCCCCATCGTCATCTGAATGTGGTGGTAAATGACGCACCTCTCCCAGGGGTCGTATAGTGCGTCATACAACTGATATGTGCATTAGCTTGGACGGAAAGTATTTTTTTAACTCAAAATGTCTTCCACACTGCTTTTTTTCTCAAAGCGACGCGCGTGGCAATCATGCGCAAGGAGGCTCAGTGTGAATTTTTGTGTGCGAAGAGCGCCTGATCGATTTAACAACAACGCAAAGTCCATGTACTGGAAAAAGCTGCGTACCAGCTATGGTGGACATGTACAGGGAAGGAATCCTAGGAATGGTCTATACATGTACACATACCCAACACTACTTAAATTTGGTAATTGGATATAGGGTAATCGTGAGGAATATTACTGTACATTGAAAGCCAATGGTACAACCTGAAGCAGTGCCATTTACTGCTTGTACGTGAAGAATGCATTGATGTTAGCTTTGAAGTCAACAGGGAGTGTAACTTGGATTGATTTTGCCCCGAGCCTGGCCGCTCCGATAGCCGAGGATTGGAGTAGACTGACCAAGGTAAGATGTTTGATGTCTAGGTCGCGATCATGACGTGGCTTCAAACCCTCCAAAAATCCTGGGAAACGAGACGAAAAAAATCACCAGAGATTAGTGCTTTAACAGAATGGACAAACCAAACGAGATTTTGCAGAACATGGCACTACTGGACCGAAACCAAACATTTCATTTGGCAGTGATTCGGAATGATCTCTTGTATGTGTTCTACAGGTTTTTTTCTGCAAAATAAATGGCAGCTTTTCTTTGCTGACAAAGCAGGCGCTTTCGTGTTATTTTTATTGTGCAAAGGACAAGGCTATGATGGGAGAGGGAAAGGCCTCCCGAAATTTATGCTAATAATGACCATGCAAGGGCAGGGCATGGAATCGGGGGGGATTTTTTTTTTAAATTGCAATACAAGTATAGCGTAATACAACCATAGTTTGATGCATTTTTGGGGTTTGAAAATAAAACGTTATGAGCAATGTAATGTAGCTGACATTTGGAAAATATTTTCATAATTGAGCAGCACTTGTGGATGAGAACCACGACAGTAAATATACAATTCTAACTACAAATTAGACTGTATTGGGCTTGTGCAGACTGTCATTTCGGGAGTCAAAAGTAAGGCCTCTCATTGGTGTTTCACTGTGCGTAACACGCGCTTAAAGATAGTATACATGATTGGTAAACTGTTACAAACTGTTTGCAGTCATTTCGCCCTGAACCACGGCCTGAGCACGAAGTGATTTTGGGGCGAAGTGGCATTTGGGCGATAGTTTTGGGGCGAATTGAATTTTCGTCTCATGAGACGAAAACTGATTGTTTTACTCATTTCTCAAAGACTAAAGCACTTTAGACAAAACCATTTCTGGGGAAGTTTTCTACGGTAATCATGTTTATATTGTGTAAGTTAGGCGTAAATCTGTGAACATTTCTGATTTTCGAGATTACCAATGATTTATACTGCCTTTAACGCATTGAGATATGGTTTAATTGGACTCTCAAAACAACACAGAAAACACACTTGCGTGGTCCACAAGAGCTCAATAGTTGACAAAATGTCTCTTTACAAAGACCTCTTTGCATTTACTTCCCTTTATGTAAAGAAAAGCCAAAGCTAGCCTACCTTCTTTGAGCAGGTCCCAGCTTTTCCAGACCGATCCTACGCACACAACCACCAAACCATTTGCTCCGTTGAAAAGCTTCTGTAAGAATAACAAATCCAGTTGAGAAACCATTATTTTCTTCAAACATAAAACAATAGACCGTATTCCTGAACGCGTGAGGGCGCTAGAACAAGGTGATTTGGGGGAAAATGTCCATAGACGACAGTAGAAAAGTGGGGGTACGTGCATACGTACGTGGGAAAAAGTCGCGTACGCGGAGCGCGCAGGCCCGTGGCGCGCGCACAGATTTCCATTACAAATAGACGTCTGGAAGGCGTCCGCGCGTAGCGCGTTTTGTGTTCGAACACAACGCGCAATGGGCGCGGATCACTTGACAGCGCCCTCACGCATTCAGGAATACGGCCTATTGTAATGTAATACATGTAGCTGCATGTTTATTTATTTATTCCAGGGTGTGCCCAAACAGTTTACAAAAACTGGTTTCCATTTTGGCCCTGCAAACACACATAGAACAAATATACTAAATTGAACAACTTCACAATCACAAACAAACTGGAATAAGATACATTTGTACAACTACAACATCAAAAAACTAATGGTTACAGAAGAGCAACATCACAAGTAATTATTATACATGCACGTGACACTAACATTTACGCTAATTACGGGAAGGGCGAAAAACCCGCAATAAAGAGAAATAAAAAATTAAAAAATGGGAAAATTCCCCTCCGGCTCCAAACTTAGTTTGATTTTATGGCAACCAAGTCATATGACTCCGTAAATTAGCATTTCTCACTTGAAGTTGATCATGTGAATATTATGTGTATGTTTGGCGAAGTGCCGATTTGAATGAGCTCAAAGAAGACATGTGTTTTACCTTGTCAAGTTTAGGTGCCACAGCAAGAATGTGATGACCCAAAATGCGGCCGGCCTCTCTGAATAACCAAATACACAGTGGATCCTTGGCTTCAGATGCACCTAAATATGATCAATCACAAGAAATAAAATGTTCAGTTCCCAGTGTATATCATTCTGTAGGAAGCTAACGCTATGTTTTTCCACTCATTTTTATGGGAATAAAAGTTTGTTTTGGTGGTCTTGGGACCTGGAGGCCATTATCAGCATCCAAGTGCCTTTATTCTAAGCACCTCACTAAGGCCGGGGTCACACAAATTACGAGATTTTGTCCGTCTGACCCCAAATCTATCATGATAGGTGAACGACAAGAATTCTCATCATCGAGTTGTTTTCCATTGTGATACTATTATGATAGATTGGCGTGTGACCGCTCTCGTCGTTCATTCTATCATGATCGTTTAAGACCACTCATGGGACATGCTCTCCCCACATATGAATGTGTAAACTGAGGTATTTGTGAATCTTGGATTTGACATTCAGAAAGCTGCAAAAATACCCACCCTCTGCCAAGACTATGCAGAATTTAGCAAACTTTGGTTTGTTGAAGTTGGTGTACAGGTGATCCAGAAGACCAAAGCTTTCTGATACCTAAACAAGAACCAAATAAAAGACAGAAATGGTTTCTGTGTTACAGCCAAAACCATTTTGACCAAATTTCTTTTCACTGATTGGCTGACATTTATGCCTGGTTTCCGTAGCATGAAGTGCCCAGGAGCATTGCTGCTTTCCCAGGAGTGCTTTAAAGCGTGGCATCAGGGATCCCCTACTGTTCCTTGGTGCCAGCCCAGAAGCGCGTTGGTGCAACAAACGGTGGCACCAACTGCTCCCGACCAAGGCAGCTTTCGAGCGCGGCACCAGGAATCCCCGGTGTTCCCTGGTGCGCGTTCGAAAGCGCGTTGGTGCACCAGATGGTGGCACCAACTGCTCCCGACCACCGCGTCGTCGGGACAACTGGGAGACATGCGCAGTTGTGCGTACTCACGCATGACTCAGCGAAAATGGCTGCCGCGTCGTTGACTAATTCTGGAAATTTGGGTTTATATTTTGAATGTTCAAGCTTCCACATCGAATCCAAATGCTGCATATATTTTCATGATTTATTTTCATCAGATATCTGTGATTAATTTTGTGGAAGACCAATTAGCTTTTATTAGCGGGGATGTAATTTCTAATGACCATGGTGCACCAGGGATCCCGATAACGCTTTTGAGCGCGATCGTGTGTACGCATGTGTGACGTAACGTTCCCAACTCCCGGGAGCACCAGGGACGAGCGCTCGAAAGCAGCCCTAGTCGTTTTGACACATGGGAGACATGCGCAGTTAATACGTACTCAACACAAATATCAGGGCCGGATCCAGGATTTTGCAAAGGGGGGTGGGGGGAGGGCATAAAATGTTTAAGCATAAAAATGCTGATGACAATTAAATGGCGATCGTGTAGCGCGAAGCCCTAACGGCGTAGGGTCCGGTGCCCACTTAAGGGCCCTGGAAATTTTTGGATTCTAGATGCTCTAGAACTGTTTTTTTTCTTTTCCTTTTTATAAATGGGGGAGGCGTTGAAATAAAAATAATTATTTTTTACTAGGAAAGCACTTTCAATCACTAAAACACTTGGAAATCCTAAAAAGCATGTCACACTTTTGGACCCCTAATTTTGGGAATTACCATATAACAATATCTCAGATCCTATAACAATTTTCTATACACACACATAGCAATTGGTTGCAGGATCTGACAAGAATACCTACACCAAAGTATTTGAGCATGGCCGCCTTGACATAGGAAACGTCGTGAGGTGGATCAGCCAGATTATCCTCCTGGTCTAAGATAATCTTGACTGCTTTAGCCGAGATCCAGTATGCTGGTTGGGATACAAAGAATACAAATTATAAAAATAATTTTCAAATTTTATATTCGGTAAAATGTTTTCTTTACTTCACTTTTCCCGTCAGTTTTCTTTTATGTTTGACCCTCTGGGTCCGTCTCAACAGCACGGGACAAATTGCAGTAATAATTTAGCCACAAATTTAAGGGCTCATGACATGCTAAACAATCTTTGCTTCATATGATGGATTACTTGTTCAGCAAGACATGCTATTGTTTGTTTGGATGTAAAATCAATAAAAGGTAGCCTTTTTCTACTTTGAAGATTTCATTGCAATAAATCACAGACAGAGGGCACTGTTTGGAGTGCATCACGCAAGGAAGACGGAGGGGAAAAGTTAAGAAAAAACATAAGACTTCAAGTTGGACTTGTGGCAAATTGCTGCAGTTTTCTCCTCCAGTTTCGTCATGGCTTACAACAGGAAACATGTAGAACAAACTCAAACAGTCATGGACGTTTAAGAAAAAAGTGGAATCTTTTGTGCACAGTTGAATGTGATTTTCCTGTGTTTGCCTCTTGTGACATCATGACCTTGGTCATGAATATGCATATTCACATTAGCATAAAAAGTAAAAACTTTTTTAACCCCCAAAACAAGCTCCAAATAGTATATTGGTTTTATAGCATAGATTTCATTGATAAAAATCCCAAATAAGGGGCCCTTTAAAGGAACAAAAGCATTACATAATGCTTCCACAAAGGTACCATTTTACATGGAAAAAAAAAAATGTTTGTATTACCATTGCTGTCAACACTTTTAGTAGTGTTTTCTTGTCAACTCATCAAGTAAAATTCTGGGGGCTGCAGTTACCCAAAATTTTACTTCACGAGTTGACAAGAAAAATCTGACTAAAAGTGTTGATAGCAATGGTAACAAACACCACATGATTTTCCCCCTGTAAAATGATACTTTGCCAACTGAAGAGTGTTTTTTGTTTTAATTAAATTGTCTGCAGAAATTTTTTTATCATTCATTCATGCACAAAAACCATGCACAAAAACCATGCAAGTATTACTGCATCTACAGTTGAAGTCAGAAGTTTACACACTTGTACACCACTACCATCATTACCCAAAATGGTAAACAGGACTACCCGAACCATTGCAAGGTGTGCAAGCTATGTTTTAAGTACTGCATGCACGTGAGGAATTCCACAAAATCACGACTTTAGTAAAGACTGTTACAAACATTGTGACAACGCAAGTTTAGGCACACTTAGTTTTAACACAGTTGTATGTAAACTTCTGACTACAACTGTATGTGGCTGAAATTTCAACAAGGCAGTTTATTAACATTATTCTTGTGTTATGTAATTTGTTATGTAATGCTGTTGTTCCTGTTTTCAAAAGTTTTTCAATCATGTAAACTGTCTTTAATACAAGCATACACCATTCCTCACCACTGCCCTCATCCCCAATCTGATGACCCCAACCACCGCAGCCGTGGTTCTTGCCATCAGGATTAATCAGCTGACAGTTAGAGCCTGTTCCACTTATCAACACGATTCCTCCTACAGGACAAAAAACAACCTGTAAGTTTTAAGGAACAAAATATCTAACGTACGTAGGAAGTAAACTCCTCAAAAATAGTTCAGAAAGTCAAGTTTGACTGACGATTTCTCTCTTGTTGCAAAATAATTTTCCATGAATTTTATATCATTGGAAAGCCCTGTTATTCCTCTTTACGATGATGTGTCATTTGTTATGATTAAGCAATTGGGGGGATGTGCAGCACAGCTGAATATGGGGGCGGGTGTAAAGTGAAATGTCACAAAATGCATTGCTATTGTCAAAAAGTGCATTGACACATTCCCATCCTCCAAGCAAAAGGGGAATGCACTGCATGACAATAGCAGTGAATTTTGTGACATTCTACTTTCCACCCACCCCTGTATTCTGCTATACTGCACATCCCCCAATTGATTAATCATAACAAATGACACATCACTGTAAAGAGGAATAACAGGGCTTTCTAATGATACCAAATTCATTGGAAATGATTTAGTAACAAGAGAGAAATCGTCAGTCAAACTTGACTTTCCGAACTTTTTTTTAGGAGTTTAGACATCTGTATGCAGTCACAAATATACATGAGCAAGTTTGGGGGCTGACCATTCGTCAATCAGCAATTTGCTTTTGTATACCTGAATGCATTTGAATTTTTTAATTATTTGTTACCACAATTTTTGTGTGTGAAGTACAGAATTACAGGAGCGTTCTAACCTAACAATCATATAAAATACCTCCCCAAAATACTATCCATGGAAAGAATACAGGAAATTTGCAATCTCCAATTTGGATGTGGAAGCCAAAAAAGTTACTGTAATTACTGCACTGCTTTATGGAGCAGATAAATTAGTTTACAAAACATCAGTGGTTTTTTGACGATATCCTTAAAAATATATAGATTGGGAGTGCGAAATTTCAAAATGGTAATGAGAAAAATATGACAATTGATATAGTACCAAAATCTCAACTTTCACCGAAAAAATGTGTGGGTCAAAAATATGATCTGGACACGCTCCTTTAATACCGTGTTCTAGGGTTGTAACGAGTCTCCCTCTGCTCGAGTCCCAAGTCAAGTCAAGTCAAACTGCTCTTGAGTCCCAAGTCAGGCATGTTGGTCAAGTCGAGTCAAGTCAAGTAGTATTTGTTCAAGCTAATTTCATGATGAGTCTAAACCCTGAATCTTGCATTTTTGTTGTTCTGGCCAAGAATGCTCCATTTTAAAAGAAAGCTTTATTTTTGAAAAACAATTAGGTCCTCAAAATGACAAAAAATGCAAGTTCAATTTCATTTTTGGCAGACCCAAGTCAAGTCAAGTCATTTGAGAATCGAGTCTCAAGTCAAGTCAAGTCATTTGAGGTTCGAGTCTCAAGTCAAGTCAAGTCATTTGAGGCTCGAGTCTGAAGTCAAGTCAAGTCATTTGTGGTTCGAGTCTCAAGTCAAGTCAAGTCAGTGAAAATCATGACTTGAGTCGACTCCAGTCTCAGTCTTGAGTCTGAGTCATTACAACCCTACCGTGTTCATGGTAGGAGAGAATGGCATAAAGCATCCAGACTGTTGGCTGCTAGGCAGGAAAAAGATAAGCTCTGGCCTTGAAATGCCCTTCCCAAGACAGAGAGAACATTACACTACCCCTATAACCGCAAGGCCATAAGACTTTCTTCTTAGTACGTCAACTTTTTTCCAAAGTGTGAAAAAGGTTCAGACATTCGAAAGAGGAATAGCATACTCACCAGCCTCACACGCTGTAGCAATGGCACCAAACGTATCAGTGCACATATGATACGCTTCACTGACGTTGGGGAAAGTGCTCTTGATTCCTTCAATAACTCTCTTTTTTCCGCCTTCTTGTTCACCACCGCTCAGCGACAAACCCTAAAATTGTTAAAGATAGTATACATGATTGGTAAATGGTTACAAATAGTTTTATCCCCCTGTGTGATTGAAGATATGCATGATTAAAACCAACCTGAGCAAAAACCAGCTCCGTACTTCGTCTAACTTTTGAGAAAACAGTAAAAAAAAGGGTAATTTCACCCCAAAACCACTTCGCCCTGAACCGCGGCCTGTGCACGAAGTTGTTTTGGGGTGAAGTGGCTTTTGGGCCAAGAAGTGGTTCGGGGGTGAAATGGCACTTGGGCGAAGTGGTTCAGGACGAAGTGGTCCAGAGGAATTGTTTTTGGCGGCGAATTGATTTTACGTCTCGTGAGACGAAAAATAATTGTTTTGCTCATTTCTCAAGACTATAGCACTTCAGACAAAACCATTTCAGGGGAAGTTTTCTACCGTCATCATGTTTATAAGGGCGTAACATATCTAAAGAAGAATGTTGGTATTAAAACTAGCCTGCAGAAATTTCAGCTATGTAGATGCAGCAATGCTTCAGAAAACTTTTAAAATATATGCACGGTTTTTGTGTCAAGTGAATTGTAAAAAATGTTTTTTTAAAAACCACCTACAGTCAATTTCTTACACAAAGGACCATCTTGGACGGAAATAAAATCATGTGGTGTTTGTTACCACTGCTACCAACACTTTAATAAAGTTTTTTTTCTTGTCAACTAATGAAGTGCAAATTTGGGTCATTGCAAATGACCCAAAAATCTTGATGAACGAGTTGACAGGGAAAACCTTACTCAAGAGGAAAACAAGTCGTAGCAAATGTCAAATAAAATAATTCTGCTTGAGATGGCATCTTTGAGCAGCAAAACAATAATTGAAGATGAGTTTCTATAAATAAGCGTGCACAAACACTTTTATACAGTGGCACCCTCATGTGTTATCATGGCCTAGTTTCTCCCCCAAAAAATAGCAAGGGAACAACCCTAAGTACAGTGGCTTTTTAACAGCGTAAGTGGACAAACACACTTTAAAGAATGCTACTGTTGCATTTCATTTAAATAACTTGAAGATTAATTGTGACCATAGACTTGTAGAGCCTTGTGATGACCTGGGACATTGGTCTTTCAGTTAGCATATTTTTACTAGTGTACCGTATTCTTACCAGTGATTTGAGTGGCGTGTCCACATCTATGCCAGCTTTCCTTTTAGCTTCAGAAGCCATGTTACTAATGTTGATCAAGCACTGCTCTACTCCTATCAACTGGAAAGGGGGAAAAAGAGACTACTTTGCTTGTCTGGTCAGTTAAAGTACAGTATGCCTTTCTGCTATATGTTTACACCCAGGGTAATTAAACTTCAATCTTAGATAGAAACGTGGACAAAATAACTTGGCTCCAGCCGGCTGGATTCAAACTGCAGACCTTCCTCCTGATGTGTTAATGCCCCACCATTTGAGCTATGAAGCCAACTGCTGGTCTCGAAACACAGTAAATTGCAGTTGTTCCTCACTTGTGGCAACCATGGCCGACTATGTGGGTCAAGAGGTCTCGTGCTTGAGAGGTCAAGACCTTGGTTAATTCTACAGGTCATGGGTTTAAATCCAGGCCTGTCCACATCCATGGTGTGTGCCCTTGGGCAAGGCACTTTGTCATAAATTGTCTTTCTCCAACCTAAACTGGTTCCCGTCCACATATTCCACAAAGGACAGGTAATGGGTGCTTCATCTTGATCTGTAATTGGTCGTCTTTGCGCGTGCGCATTGTGTTTTTTATATTTAAAAATTGGCCAAGCCCTTTGCTTTAGGCAATGTACTTTATTTACATAATTGGATATGTTCGACACGCACGGCCAAGTTACAAATGTCAATGCAAAATCTGCGCACTTACTAAAAAAATAAAAATAATAATAACCACGTGACGGGCAGAATTCTGCCCGTCATGGCTGCCCTTTACCGATCCCTATATTTTGGCAATAAGCGAACTAATCTATAGGGATCGGGAACCAATCTATCTCCAACCAGGAGCAAATGGGTACCTGTGAGGACAGTGAAGGAGTTGTTTGATTAGCTCATGGGTGTCGAACAGGCATCCAGGGCTGCATACTCCCCCGGAAACTGAGGTTAAATTAAGGAATGCTATGGGCCAGTGCGGACATCTGGGAACTCTTATCTTGTTCCCAACTTCATTCACTTGAAAGTGAATAGGTCACAAGTCCGGCACACAGTCTCAGCGCGCCGCAATGAAAAGTCATTGGTTTTTATGTACGCACAGTAAAGAACAATGGATTTTTTTTACGTGGCTGACGTCATCCTGCACCAACCCATATTGGGAGCCAAATGACCAGGGGTAATAAATGCCAAAACTTACCCAGTGATTTGTGCTGGGTCCTTCTGACCAAGCCAATACGATTCCATCACCAGTCATTAGAACCATCTTGGAATGTGTGGCTCCCCTGCAGACACATACAATTTAAATGCAAAACATTTGAAACTGGCTGAAAATTTTTTCAAGAGTTTCCTCACAAAATCGTAAAATTCTGGTCACCTTCTCAACTCTTACCGGGCGCACCACTAGTCTGAAATGTTTCCCTGAGCTCCTGCACTTAATCTGTGATTTTTTTGTGTGATTCTGTTTCTTTTGGGACTCAATTTAAAATAAATGTGCATTGGGATGAAATGTGCTACTTACTAGGTTAAAGAAAAAAAAATTGTTTCATTCACATTGAACACAGATTTTTGTAAATTTATATATTGGAATCGATAACTTATTCAATTCTATAATATACTTCCCACATGCACTTCTGTCAGAAATGTTGCATTTCTGAGATAGGCCCTAAATAAATGATAAAATTACTGCATAAAGTAATGCACAAAATTAAGGTGCGAGCGGTCCATGCATAAGCGCGACAACAGAGGGCGCTGCGTGCGTGCGAGAATGGTTATCTTATGCACTAACTGAATGCAATTTTTGGAGGAGAAAATGTGATTTTTCCACAGAAAAGCAACATTTGCAACAAAATTAGTGCAAGTCCTATATCTTAGAATTGAATAAACTGACAAAAACTAACATAAATTGCGTTCTACCATTCCTTCATCCATGCCATGGTCATGACGGCCGGTTCAACAAATAACATTTCAATTTTCATCATCTGATCATGGAGGAAGGAAAAAGCTGTAAACATAAACAATGTAGCAAATACCAATCCTGATAACAATGTCAATGCACGTATGACATCTCACTTTTAATTAATTAAAACTGCTATTTAAGCAGAGGGAAAAGGGTGGATGCTGATGCTCCGCCCACCCCAACTCGTACACGCCCCCGGCCCACTAAGCATGCTAAGCTGAGCTGATGAGCAGGCTGGGAGTTCAGAGACACCGGTACTCACCCCTCTATCCCTCCATAAACTGCACCCAAATCAGCCATTTTCGGCAGCCGATTACTTCATTAGTTACCTCAAACCTAGACAACAGAAAAAAGTAACTTCAGACCGTATACTACCAGCAGTAGACCCGGAAATATATGAAAAATATCAATCACTTAATTGTTGACATGTCACCTGCCAAAAATTATGCAGGCAGTGTGCGTGTGCCCCCTCAACGTTCACAACAGTTTATTTTCCTAAAATGGCGCTCTCCACAAGTGAGATGTTACGCACGTGTTCAGCACATTTTGGGCCGTTTTCTTTTCATTTACACTGCATTTAAGTGGGGAAAATGAGTGTCATCTGCAGAAAGAGCCGCCTTCTATGCTGCTTAGGGAACAATCTCGATATACAAGTAGTATGTCGAAAGTTATCGTCCGTTCACGTCGTTGCGGGCGGGTCACAAGCACAGCGTACAGGCGACAGGCGAGATGGCCACACCGACGCCCGTGGCGTGACCGGGCCGTGCGGCGTGTTCCCCGGTAGCCGTGGTGCGCCCACAGGCGGCTCACCGTGCCTTCACACGAGGACTACAAACTGTTTCCCTTGGTTGCACAACAAACCAACTGCACATGTTAAAAGTGCTGTAACAATTTTTCACAGAAATTACTCAGAAAATGGAGAGAAAAACATCTCCACCTTGTTTATTCCTGTTCCTGTAAAAATGACATTCAACCCAGATGATATCAATATTGGAGAAGAATTGGGAGCTTCACTCAAGGACAAAAAAGGTGAGAAATCAGCTTTTTATTATTGTTATTATTATTATTTATTATTTTTTCGGCCAATAGGTGGACGCAACTTTACTGGAAGTTCCGGTTTTGTGACCTGGAGCGCGGTGAAAACAAATGCCCGCTCGCACGTTGCTCAATGCGAGCAGCCGTTTGTTTTCACCGCGCTCGAGGTCACAGAACCGGAGCTTCCGGTAAAGTTGCGTCCCCCTATACATAAAAAAAAACAAGCACACACAAATTACATGCATGATGCAGTGAACAATAAACAAAAGTTACATAAGAAAGTGCAATTTACGATGTAATACTGAATAATGCAGAGAAAATAGACAGGAGTGAACTAGGACAAAATCTTGTTTTAATCTTTTTTCCACCAATTATTATTTTGTGACTGTGTTTAAACACCAACACTTTGAACATTTAATGTTTTGATTGTTTTGTTTGTGTGTTGCAGCAGAGCTACTGAAGGTGTTGAATTCATTCTACCGAAGGAAAGAAGTACAGAAGCTGGCTGAAGAAAATGGATTGGATGGTAACATCAGTTAGAAGATATTTTCCCCAAAATCTGTAATAAATAACTGGAATTTATTAATTAAATCCAATCATTTTAAAAATGAGACTTCACAACTACTTAAAAGCGTATAAAAATAATTCTTTGTTTTTCTTTCTAGTAGAAGAAAGTACTTTTGTAATTTTGTCAAGTAATCTGTATCAAGGAAAGAATTGAGAAGTTGATCATGGCTGTCATGAGACAGGCTGAACAATTTATGTGTTTTCCAAAAGCATCTTTAACTTCTCCAGCTTATAAATTTGGGTTTTTCTGTCAAATCTGCACTTACTGATGCTTGATAAGTCAACTTCTCAATTCTTACAACTCGTAAAAAAAAATGTCTTTTGCATTTTCACTTTGATACTAGAGCATTTGTTCCACCAAGCGTTCGTGAGCTTTCGTAAGTACATAGTGGAAGCAGAGAGCCTGGAACCAGACCTGCACATCATACTGAGTGATATCCTAGCCGAGGCCGGCCATGTGGACGATATCTTTCCCTACTTCTTGCGTCACGCCAGACAAGTGTTTCCTGCGCTGGACTGTATGGACGACCTCAAGAAAATCAGTGATCTTACAGACCCCGCTCAGTGGTCAGTTAACTTATAAACTATCAATATCTCCACAAGAAGTGTAATCGGTGCGACAGATTATACTTATATATTCAGGGGTCGAAATTAACCTGAATTTCATGCTTGTCGGAAGGACCAGTAGATTAGAGAACTCTACTGGTCCTGCTGAAAATTTGGTGGTCCACTGGTGCTTTTCAAAATGGCACCGAGATACTGCAACACTTTCTGGTTTAACCCTAACTCCCTAGGGTGTATGCAAAATCATATTGATTTTGGAGGATTGAGGAGTGTTAGGGTTAAGGTCATTGAGTGCAGGATGGATGGGATTGCTTTTTGATCCAACACTGGGGCATGTATGGAGAGATCGGAGAAAGAAATGTAGTTATCTGAAAATGTCTAAAGCGATCAGGAATTGTTTGTGGTAAGGCCAATGAAATTAGATTACTAGTTTCTCGTCAACCACCTTTCAAATTTTGATGCGGGTTTTTTTTCATTATTCATTATTCATTATTTCTTATCAATGAAAAATGCAACCCGTTATACATATACTAACTGCTATTTTGAAACTGATTTAGGCTCTAAAAGTACTGTCGCCCAGAAAGTTAGTGCCAGTATCAGTTCCATGGAGTTATACATGTAGCTTGTGTTTGAAGGAAGAACTTGAGATGGCAAAATCATGGGAAATGACAAAGGAGTTTTGAGAGAGCAATACGTTTTAATATGGCAGGCCTTTACGGCCCCCAAAGAGGGTGTGCATTCCATAAGATCGGTACAGTTCCTACCCATAAAAACCTTCTCTAGATGCGCGTGTTCCAAAATCCGTGGACGCCGCTGTCACTGTTTCTGTATAGTGTCAACCAATGCACAGTTCCGATTGCGAAACCACTCCTTTGCTTCGTCAATGCCATCGACCAAACCGGCCTTCGATCAGTTCGTCGAAAAGTTGAATAAAAACATATAAATCGCTCACATCCCCGATGTCCACAATTTTCTATTTAACCACACACCTGTCTTCATGATAAACCGCCAGGGAAAACATATTCTATAGCGGGAAAAATCCACACAAAACTGCAAAAGACACAAAAATCTGCATGCGAATGCGCGCCAGAACAAATGGAATCGATCGGTCCAACCTCGTGACCACGGCAAAAATATACAACCCGAGTTCCATGTACAAAGGCCTTGCAGATAACGCGATCTGGAAACGAGATCACAAATACCGTAGGCCCTATGTCGAATTCGGGCGGTCGATCTGTTATTGACACGCAAACGCGACCCGAGAACACTGCACTTGAAACAGGATCACACATCATATCCATCGAGAACGAGTTACCCGTGTTAAAAAACAGACCGCCCGAACTCGACCTGCAACGAACGGTTTTCGCAGGTACCCACTAGGTGCAGGGGTAGCGCTGATATGCTGTACGGTTGGTATACTGCATTCTGTGATACATTTTGCGAAGCTAGCTGCACAACACTGACCACGCAACTGAAACAGAAACTTCGCTTGGGAGTAGTTTGAGTCGGATTTCCTCCGTTTTTTTGCAAAATAATGAATAATGAAATTTTTTGATGCGGGGTCAAAATCACATGCGGGCGCTGACGAGAAACTAGTGATCTAATTTCATTGGCCTAACCAGGAATTCTTCGCATTGAGTAAGAAATGATTATTGTGGATTAGGCATCAGGGAATGTTTCCATGAGTCGGTAAATGTTTTCACTGGTCTATTTCGACCTCTGTATATTATAATTTGTCAATATGTGTTCACTGTCATTCCCTGAAAATATACAGATATCTAGTCGGGAGAATGTGATTTAGCTTGCGTCAGAGAGAATGAATATCAATTAGGGTTTATTTTTCCCTACCCGACGTAACTTGGTTAGCACTGTATATTCAGTGCTTCCCCGAGACACTATGAGAAAAACTTCACAGCGTGCTCGGGTGGGACTCGAAGCCATGACCTTCTGCATATTGGGCAGACGTCTTAACCACTCGACCACCGTGCTTACAGTGTTGAGTAGCTAGTTCGAATAATTTAGTCAATATTTACTAAATATTTAGTAAATATTAGTAAATATTTAGTAAATATTAGTAAATATTTAGTAAATTGGTCAATATTTAGTAAATTGGTCAATATTTAGTAAATTGATCAATATTTAGTCAATGTTAGTTTTGAGTGGAATACGCCATAATGATCTTGAGACCCGAGTTCTGTTTTAAGATAGGGATATGTGAATAGATAAGCATATAAGACGACGTAGCATTTTACACATTTTAGTATACACATATTTGAATATATTTGTTAATACAGGTACCCAGATGCCAGAGCAATCACACGCAAAATTGTCTTCCATGCTGGGCCAACCAACAGCGGGAAAACGTACCATGCATTAGAGAGATTCTGCACGGCCAAGTCGGGGGTTTACTGTGGACCGCTCAAGCTTCTTGCCAATGAGGTTCATATGAAGACAAATGACAGGGTAGGACACTGATACATTGCCAATTTTGTATCATTGTATCTTGGTTAATTTGGAGAATTTACTCTTATTATACAAATATTGACTCCAATGGGGGCATGGTTAAAGGGGCTGTGTCACGGTTTGCGCATGCGCAGCAAAACTTGAAAAAGTTGGGCTAACTTTTTCAAGTTTTGTCGCCGGGTTTTGCATATCCTGTTCAATCTTTGCCATCCCTTATAATTCTTTAGTAATTTTGGCAGTGGTGTACTTGTCAACGTCCAGGATGTCCTGATGCATTACTTTTTACTTGGAATCGCACTGTTTGCCGTATTTTTAAGCCGCCAAACATCGACATATAACCGGGTGTGCGGCCGTCGTTAAAAAGAGAGTTTTTTCATCCCATAAAAAAACTTGACAAAACATGACAGAAACGGCATCGAATGATATGAATGACATGGTTGGATACAACAATTTGTTTAACCTTGTTTTCCATCAAAACATTGACATGCTTATTTGATTCTGACAGCAATTTTACAGCATACCTTCTGTCCTTGGAAAGACACAGTGGCCGCCACCGCTGTACGAATTTGTTTTTCCAGACATTGATCGCGCAATGCCAAATCGAACAAATGCGCGCACACGATGTACAATGTAGTTGAATTCTGCGTATTGTAAATACTCATGAATGAACACACTGCCCATGCGGCACGTACTAAGTACACGATGTACACAACTATAGCACACGCACCAATGGCGTTGTGTAACGAAATTGCACTACATTCATCTGAGCACGCACGTATTTCAAAATATGAAAGGATTTGGCGCATGCGCAAACCGTGACATAGCCCCTTTAAGATTATAGGCCCAATGTGATCTCAAAGCCATGGCTATTCCCAGAGGTGGAAGCTGGAATTGATTCCAAAAATGTTGGAATCGCCCAAACTTAATAATAACAGTTACAGTACGTGTATTTAATATGTTCTCCTGCTATTTTATTTTTATACTCGACAAAAAAAGAAACTCACTTTTTGCAAAGTTCTGAAAATATTTTGCAAATTAGCAACCATGGAGCAGTGAACTTCCACACCATTCATATGAAGCATTGTAAATTTCATCTGCACCAATTGTTTAGGCTTGTGACCTTGTTGGGTCTGCCAGACGTGTTTTTGTTTTGGGTGTGCGTTTCTTTTTATTGAGTATACATGTGTATTGTATGGTGAAACATTTTATTTATAAACTATTTTAGACAAAATGCTAAACATGCATTTGTTTTCAGTTAAAAATAGCCTATTTAAAAAAAAAACTTCAAGTACATTTGATTAATTAGAAGACCTTGAGTAATGACAGAAACCATGTAAAAATACCAGTTTGACTTTAAAAACATGAAGTAAAGAGGGGAAAATGCCAAGATTTTACTTGAAAGAACATTTTTCTATTCCCACAGCTTTTGTGCCCGAGGTCCCTGGCAGTGGCTGGGTATTCTTTCCTATGAAAATTCCAACCAAATAAACTCCTCAAAAAAAGTTCGGAAAGTCAAGTTTGACTGACGATTTAACTCTTGTTGCAAAATAATTTTGACATTTCACTTTCCACCCACCCCTGTATTCCGCTATACTGCACATCCCCCAATTGATTAATCATAACAAATGACACATCACTGTAAAGAGGAATAACAGGGCTTTCCAATGATACCAAATTCAAGGGAAATGACTTAGTAACAAGAGAGAAATCACCAGTCAAACTTGACTTTCCGAACTTTTTTTGAGGAGTTTATTAAACACAATTACTTTAATATTTTTAAAATGTACAATTGTAGAGAGTCTGAGTTAAAATGACATTTTTAATCTGAATACTTTTCGTTGTATCTTGGCAGGGCATCATGTGCGACCTTGTGACTGGTGAAGAGAGACGGTATGCAAACCCAGAGGGAACGCCGTCCACTCACATTGCTTGTACTGTGGAGATGACTAATGTCAACCAGCCATGTAAGAAACGCACATAAGCTGCATTTGCCGTCAACTTTATTTTATGAAAACTACATTCAGGGATGTGAATGTTCCGGTTTTTCCCGGAACTTTCTTTTGTCTCATTGGTTTGTGACAAATATTATTTCGGGAAAAACCGGAACAAATCACATCCCTGTACATTTCATTGTTGGCATAATTCTGTGGTTATGCTTTTTTTTTATCTGAGAAGTAGGACAGAAGTTTCACTGTTTTAGTCCTGACTTGCTTCTTTTAGGCCATATTAAACAAAAAATAGTTGGTGATCATCATTTCTGTTTAATACAAAAAAGTCAGGGGGAAGGTGCAAGCTTTAATTTTTTCCTTATTTCAGCCAAATCTGTTTGAGTTCATGACATCGTCCTGAAAAAAACACAAACCTA
Source organism: Henricia sp. BOLD:AAB3569 (assembly GCA_037783545.1). Classification (NCBI taxonomy): domain Eukaryota; kingdom Metazoa; phylum Echinodermata; class Asteroidea; order Spinulosida; family Echinasteridae; genus Henricia; species Henricia sp. BOLD:AAB3569. The sequence continues at coordinate 36,216 of JBBELK010001548.1, read as the reverse complement.
TATAAGAAAATATGCACTCTGCGCCTGCAGAATTAGACCCGACTTTAACAAACAACAGTCTCTCCGCTGCTAGCAGTGGACTGTTGTCAAAATTTCCATTATGAAATTCCTTAAAATATTTGAGGAGTCTCGCGTCATTACCCAAAACTCTAAACCAGTACTTAATCGGCTCAACTGCAGTCTTCCCTGGTATTGGTACAATGACGAGCAAATATGAGAAATTTTCATCATAATACTCGCATGTTTCAAATGCATAACCAGTGCGCATGAGCTAGGTGACATGTCTCACTTTTGCAAGACTAGCCTCTATCAGGCTTGGTTCATTGCGTGCCATATAGCACGTAGTACAAACAACATGGTGTGGTGTTTTTTCGTAGTAGACGAATAAACTTATACTAGATCTAGGATTTAAAAACCAAGTCTAATCTGAAGGGCGAAAAGTTAAATCTGCATTCACTGCACTGGCACTCATTTTTTTGACACAAATTTAAAACAAATTTAGTTGAAAAGGGGATAGTTTTTACCAGTCGGGCGACGATGATCGCTAAGAATTTTTTTATGGCCTTATAATCATTAAATTTCAGATGAGGTGGCCGTAATCGATGAAATTCAGATGTTGCGAGATACTAGTCGAGGCTGGGCTTGGACGCGAGCTTTCTTAGGTAAGAAGCAGCATTGTATTCAGTTCATAAGGAGTCCCTGCTAGTCCTCTCAAGTCCATTACAACTCCATTTAATGGTATGACTTCCGTTCATGGACGCCACTGAGGCGCCGTGCGTTAGCTCTTTGGAACAGGGCAGAAAAAGTTTAAGTATTTTCAAAGAAATCGATGAATGTTTTTCACTCAAAAAATCACTTCTCTTCAAACTTTTAACATGTTTTGGTGATTATTAAGTCTTTATAAGGGGAATAAGTCGCGACCAGTAAACGGAATTCTTTCCCATTTAATTGTTTTTTCATAAAAATGGGAAACAAAGTGTGACATTTTGATGCATTTGTAAAAATAGCTTTTTAAAGTTACCATTTTATTTTTTATTTATGTTGAGTTTCTAAATAGTGCACAATATTAATTTACAAACAGACATGTCTTGGCATCATAATTTTGATAAGATTCAAGAAAATTGTTTAACGACATGAGGGGGGACACTAAGGCATTTAAAAAAAACTCTTACATATACATTTCAAGTCTTTTTTGACGAGATCCTTTTCTTAACTACAACGCTGGTAAGGCATACTCTCATAAAAAGACATTTTTCTTACAAACGGCAAATCTTGATCAGAAAAAAGTTTCATGAATACAACGAACTTGTAGATGACGAGGCACTGATTGACCAATCATTTCTGACCAGGGGGTACCGTTAAAAAAATTTGCAGACATCCACTAGCGGGGTAGGTCCTGTCATTTTTAGACTTATTTCAAGTCTCAGATCGCGTATACTTCACCATGTTGTGGGAAGTACCGTATGCATAACCGGTACATTATACACGAAGTCAGACTTGAAATAAGTCTAAAAACAACAAGACCTATCCCCCACACCCCACCCAACCCCCCTTCCCCCACCCCCCTTAGTGGATGTCTGCAAATTTTCGGTACCCCCTGTTCTGACTCACTTTCAAGACTGTTCCACTTCAGTTATTTCATCCACGTCCAAGTTATCATCCAAGAGTTCTGTAGTTAAGAGCTTTCAGTAAATCGTTTTTTTCACCCTGATTAAAGCTGTGAGGTATGAGCTGACCTCTGAAGCCACATATCTTAAAAACAACCCAAGAAGTGCACGAGCTCAGAGAAGCATTTCAGGCAGAGCGGCGCACCCTGCCTCAGTGGCTCTTTTACAGAGGCTGTTGCAGTCGGCCTTGCCACAAGAGGTGTTCATACACGTTAATGACTGATGAAATATGTTACATCTCTCAGCCTACTTGATCTTTCAGTCCAGGCATGCAACTTTTCAGCTGATCAGCTGATTTCCTTTTTTTTCTTTTTTTTTCACCCGTCCCATTGAAAATTAAAAAAACATTTTTTGCATTTTCAATTATATTTTTGTAATGACACACTCTCATGCCTGTCAGTCGGAGTATAATTTGTGTTTTTTTAACTGTATAATTTACTTAAAGGGCCCCTTTTTAGGATTTTTATCAATGAAATCTATGCTTTAAAACCACTCTACTCAGTTAAAGTCATAACAATCCTATTTGGAGCTTGCTTTGGGGGTTAAAACATAGGTTTTTAGTTTTTATGCTAATGAAAATATGCATATTCATGACCAAGGTCACGATGTCACAAGAGGCAAACACAGGAAAATCACATTCAACTGTAGACAAAAGATTCCACTTTTTCTCAATTTTCCTGAAACTTTTGTGATCAATGGCTGTTTGAGTTTGTTTTACATGTTGCCTGCTGTAAGCCATGACAAAACTGGGGGTAGAAACTGCAGCAATTTGCCACAAGTCCAACTTGAAGTCTTTATGTTTTTTCTTAACTTTTCCCTTCTGTCTTCCTTATGTGATGCACTCAAAACAGCGCCCTCTGTCTGTGATTTATTGCAATGAAATCTGCTGAAAAAGGCCACCTTTTATTGATTTTACATCCAAACGAACAATAGTATGTCTTGCTGAACAAGTAATCCGTCATTATGAAGCAAAGCTTAGGCACAAAGTTGTTTAGCATGTCACAGGCCCTTTAAAGTCCATCCACTTGAAGCTTCAATCAAATCCATTGTTATGATTGGTAGGTGTGGCAGCTCAGGAGATTCACCTGTGTGGCGAGGAAGCAGCTATCAATCTAGTGCAGCAGTTGGCAGCATCTACTGGGGACGAGATGGAAATAAGACGATATAAACGTCTGACATCGCTCAAGATACTAGATGAACCACTAGGTAATTTTTTTTTCTCCCATTACAAGGTAATGTATTGGCTACCAAAGTCAGTTACGGAGAAACAGTTACCGGCAGGGAGGGGTAACTAGTCTGCATCAAGTCAGCCACGTTCCTTCTGCCCCTATTATAAGCAGCGAATGCAACATCTGGTACGGTGCCTAATCGCCAATGAAATGAAACAACCAACCTTGGGATGAGAGAAAAATCACCAGGTGGACGCTCTTCCAGCTGAGCTATGAGGCACAGTGGTATACTCCCTCAGGTTTTCCCCAAGACCTCTGACTTGCCGGGCAGATGCTCTACCAGCTGAGCTATGAGGCACAGTGGTATACTCCCTCAGGTTTCCCCAAGACCTCTGACACCCTGGACATATGCTGTACCACTTGAGCTATGAGGCCAAGTGGTATACTCCCTCCTGTATACAGGCTTTTAATAAAGGAGCGTGACCAAATCACATTTTTGACGCCCCCATTTTTTCCACCATGGATATTGATATTTTGATGTCATTTCATTTCTCATATTTTTCTCATTCTAACATTTCACGCTCTCAATCTGTATATTTCCAGGGATATCATTAAAAAAATCAACCGAAGTTCAGTAAACTAATACTGGCGATTGGGTTGTCTCTGACCCTAAAAACAGGTTTCGTTTGGAAAATTCTTGAGGATGGCAACAACAAAAATAATGTCCAGTTGGCACAAAAACAAGCTGACTAAAATGTGATTTGTCTTGCTAAGTGCTTAAGCAGAAAATGGGTTTAATGAAATGATAACACTTATTTAGCATGTTGCTTCACGGAGGAGTTTTCTTGGATGTTTTAAGTGCATTACACAACACACTTGACCAACAGCCTCACACCTCTTCCAAAGGATGGACCAAATGTGGTTAAATGCCTTGCTAAGTACCACGACCGGGTATCAAACCCCAAACACCAAGGTTTCACCCGAGATTTGCAAGTCTACGATCCAGACCACATTTCAAGTTTTTCTGCTTGCTTTTAGGGAGTCTAGACAATGTACGCCCCGGTGATTGTATCGTAGCGTTCAACAAGAATGACCTGTATTCAATAAGCCGTCAGCTGGAAGCCATGGGCAAAGAATGCGCTGTTATCTATGGCAGTCTCCCTCCTGGTAAGTGTATGTAAACTACATTATTAGATATTGGGTACCAGACTTGTACAGGGTTTTTTTCATTTGGTTTCACCTTTAGTGTTTGTTACACATTGCATTCATTAGCACACGACATTCATTATAATGCGGTGTTTGTCATAATATGGTGGTCATTATAACACAGTTGATCATAGAGTGTTATGATAGTGAAACTTGTCTATACACCAATCCGGTAACTAATATCTCCTCTTTGCATATCCGCCATAGCTGGGGGGCGTCCAGTGCATGGGCTGTGCCTTTTATGTTGCTGTTAGAACGAAAAGCGCTCATCCATTACATGCACGAACGAGCCTCCTTCGCGTATACGCGACGCGCCTGCCTTTGCGTACACGCGACGCGCCCGCCTTCGCGCGCACACAAGCCTACAAAAACGCGCAACTTGTTCGAAGTAAACAAATGCAGCTTCAGCAACAGCAAAAACATACAGTTCATTCAGTGGAAGCCCCCCAGCTATGGCGGATATACAGGGAAGAAGACCTTATTACCGGATTGGTGTATAGTGGCCACCCTCGCGATATATAAAGGCCAAGTGTATCATTTGCAATGACCCCAAAAAGTAATCGACGAGTTTATAGGGGAAAAGTTCTGAAAGTAAAGATTGAATTAATAGCAACTGCCCAATGAAAGGTTTCCGCTCAAAATGATATAATTTTACCAGAAAATAATCCGTAAAGATGAAATTATTTAGATCGTTTGCAAACGATTTACTTATTTTTGGTTCGCATCTACGTGGTCCAAAATGCATGGGCTCTGTGTACTGCCTGTGCGTGTTCCAACGCGATGCATTTTTATGGATCGCGCGCACACGCAGTATATGATGTGCGCCACAGAGTGCATGAAGCAAGCTACATAGTACCCGATCAACTGAGAACGAATATTTGAAACACCCCGCCAAGACCAGGAAAACGCATATGGATTTTCATGTTTTTTTTTAACGCGGTACATTTGACAAAGCTGAAATTTCTTCGGATGAGTTTGTTGATGTCTTTCTTTTGATTTATAATGGTTTTATTCGCACAGATCATCTACAGGGCCTTTAAACATGTTGCTCAGATTATAATGTATGGTTCAGTATGAGGGTCCATTCAAAATTGTCAACATTTTCACGGTCGTACAAGTTGAGATGGTCTGCCTAAGAAGTTGAATATTTTACTACAAAATGTAAACTTTGAGGATAAATGCCCCAAAGTGGCAACTCGCTGTACTGAAGATTGAGACAAAACAAACAAAGTAGATAGATACATTGTATTTTAAGAATTTACAGCCAAGACTAATTTTCGTTATTTTGTGATAGTGGTATTCATTTCCATGACGTTCCAGTGTATTTATAAAAATATAGAAAATTTACAGATTATTCAAGTTTTTCTTCACCGCATGTTTCTCATTGACAGGCACAAAACTTGGTCAAGCCAAGAAGTTCAATGACCCCAACGATCCCTGTAAAATTATGGTGGCTACTGATGCAATAGGAATGGGGCTTAATCTGTGAGTATACCTGATTTCTATTTTTTTTATTTGTTTATATATTGTTGAGATTTTATTTGTGTATTTGCTGTATTAATCAGTAAATGTATTTGGAGAATACAAGTTGGAGAATGCAAATTTCCTGTTTTCTTCCCATGGATAGTATTTTTGGAGGTATTTTATATGATTGGTAGGTTAGAACGAAATCCATTTTCTAAAAAAAACTTTAATAACAAGCTCCTTTAAAAGGCTTTTAAATTTTGTGTTAACAGGAGCATCAAACGTGTGATATTCAACTCGCTCATTCGACCAATCATCAATGAGAAAGGTGAAAAAGAGATGGATACACTCACTACCTCACAGGTAATTTTTGTTAAATTTTTTGAAATGCTCAGTTTTAAATGTAGAAGGAAAACTTCCATGCAAGTGTGTAGATAAAACCCATGGGATAATTCAATAACAGTGTTAACTATTTTTTTCCCCACAAGATATGGAATTTCAATGATAAGAGCAATGTTATCATAACATTCTGCTTGAATTTTACGTCATAGTCCTTTGTTTTTCATTGTTTTCATTCCTGATATACAGGGTTATTATTATAACAAGAGACACACTATAGTTCGCCCACACTGCTTTAACCACAGCAATGCTATCATGTAACAAGATATAAAGGTGCCAAGCTTCTCTGTGCTTGCCAAACAGGCGTAGAGTTCTGATCTTGATTTCAAACTTCTACGTCAGTGCAGTGGGTGGTACACTAACTTGTAAAACATTTATCTGCTGCTTTGGCATGTGTGTGTGTGTACAGGATAAGTTTGCAAAATCAAAGGAGTGAATATTCATACACGTGTATATTCACTTTTATAACAAAGTTCTGGCAATATTCTGGAGAATTAAGCAACCTTCTTTAACCGTATGTGACCGCAACCTCTATTGATCACGTTCACAGACGCCATCTTCGTAGGAAAAATGCTACTGCGTATTAAACACCATAAAGTACGCGCACGCACACGCTGGAACATGTTCCAAACACGCACGCGTGTTGCTCGAACTTTGTTCGAAATACGGCGCAGCCGATGGGCGTCACAAAAAAATCCGCTCAAAATCATGATGCACATGGTAATTTGTAGGAAGTGACGTCATTTGAACGTGATCAATTGTAATGCTCAAGCTTGAGAATTAGAGGTGCCTTTCCATAGGTAAATTTTTCATCCTTCTTGCATGTGTTGCATCTGTATCGGTCTATGGAGCAATTCAGACACAAACGCAATGCACGCGCAAGACGGATGAAAAACTTAATTCCTTCATGCAACAGGCACTGCAGATTGGGGGACGAGCTGGTCGGTTTGGCACCCAGTTTGAAGAGGGTGAAGTCACAACGTTCCACGGCAGTGACTTACCCACACTGAAGGAGATCCTAGCATGCTCTGTGGAGAATATTGAGGCCGGTGGACTCCATCCAACAGCTGAACAGATTGAGCTGTTTGCGTATCATCTGCCGGACGCTACACTGTCAAACCTTATTGTAAGTAGCTTGTAAATTGCAGTTGTCGCTTCTTGAGGGTGGTGTCACAAAGCATACTTCCCCCCCCCCCCCCCCCCCGAAAAAAAGAACAAATGAAATGCTGTCTCATTAAAATATCATTTGTTGAACAGAAGTTTGTTAAGTACAGTGAACTTGTGGATAACAAAGCATTGATTAACCAATCACTTTGGTTTCTGTTGTAACTGGGTCTAAACTAGAGCTGCGACGTTTAAAGGGCCTGTGACATGCTAAACAACTTTGTACCTAAGCTTTGCTTCATAATGAAGGATTACTTGTTCAGCAAGACATACTATTGTTCGTTTGGATGTAAAATCAATAAAAGGTGGCCTTTTTCAACTTTGAAGATTTCACTGCAATAAATCACAGACAGAGGGCGCTGTTTTGAGTGCATCACATAAGGAAGACAGAAGGGAAAAGTTAAGAAAAAACATAAGACTTCAAGTTGGACTTGTGGCAAATTGCTGCAGTTTCTACCCCCAGTTTTGTCATGGCTTACAGCAGGCAACATGTAAAACAAACTCAAACAGCCATGGATTACAAAAGTTTCAGGAAAATTGAGAAAAAAGTGGAATCTTTTGTGCACAGTTGAATGTGATTTTTCTGTGTTTGCCTCTTGTGACATAGTGACCTTGGTCATGAATATGCATATTTTCATTAGCATAAAAACTAAAAACCTTTGTTTTAACCCCCAAAGCAAGCTCCAAATAGGATTTTTATGACTTTAACTGAATAGAGTGGTTTTAAAGCATAGATTTCATTGATAAAAATCCTAAATAAGGGGCCCTTTAAACGACCGAAATTTAACTATCCGTGAAAAAAACGATCTAATGGGCATTTTGCGCCGCCAGAAATTTCTAAAGCGACAATTTTGTTCGTAAGAATCAGGCAGCATACCGCTGTGATGAGCCCAACGGTACGTCGGTAACCTTTGTGGTTTCAAGCCGAAGATGTACAGTTTCGTTCGCGGGCGGAAGCGATTGTACTGGTTTACGGTTTAATCTTGTTGAATTCAAAGCAAGGCGGTAAACACTGTTTACTATATAGCTGAACTTTCGTGTCCTGCATCATGTATGCTCCAATTCAATGAAGTGTCAGTGGTGCCGCGCGAATGACATGATACCAGGTCAAAGAACTTTTTTTATTGCGAGCGCGGTAATAAGTTTTACTTTTTGTTATGTTTACTATTCGTTTAATTGTTTAAACGAACGTTATATTGACGTTTAAACGTTTAGAAAAATAAACGGTAACTCCCAGCACTAGTCTAAACATTCACTAGTAATCTGAAACGTCCATTGCTAAAGCGCAGAGAAACAGTCCACTGGTGATTCCCATAGTAATGAAATGCGACATTTTATGGGAGAATTCTGTAGTTAAGGGCTAATTTTGTTGGGTTTTAACCATGGGATGAGCTGACCTCTGGAGCTGCGCATCTCACATGCAGCCTGAGAAGTGGTTTCCCAGGGAGCACTTGAGGCAGAGTGGCGCATCCTGCCTCAACAGCTCTTACAGCCCAAGTATGATTTGCAATTTTTTTGAAACCATATGTTTAAAATATTTGGATCTGCTAATTCCTCTATTTACTTTGTGTACAAAATTTCACTTTGTATTAAGAACACTTAAATGGGTCTTTCCAAAGTAAAGGGGGGCATTTTGGCAACACAGACCATATTTTCGAGGAAATACCTTTGTCTGTCTCAAAATTAAAGAAATAAGTTTAAGTTGTTCTGAAGAGATAACTTAGGCCCAAAAAGGGTTACAAATAGTGTGACAACATGCCTATCTAAAAACCCTGTGTACAAATTTCCAATATACGCTCGTAACCGGGACGGACACTTGTGTTACATTTTAGGCCGTCCGGGTGACGAGCGTATATTGGAAATTTGTACAGTTTTTTTTAAAAGGCATGTCACACTATTTGTAATGCTTTTTGAGCCTAAGTTATCTTTTCAGAACAACTTAAACTTATTTCCTTTATTTTGAGACCAGACAAAGGTGTTTTCTGGAAAATATGGTCTGTGTTGCCAAAATGCCCCCTTTGCCGTGGAAAGACTCGCATACTGAGAGCAGAACAGTTCCGGATCGTGCACAGTGTAAGATAGGGTTAACTTGGCATTTCTGACTGGGGATTCTTGTCAATTGGCTCTTCTTTTTTCAGGATATCTTTGTCAACTTATCCAAAGTGGACAGCAACTACTTTGTATGCAACGTAGATGATTTCAAGTTCCTAGCTGATATGATACAGCATATTCCACTGCATCTACGGGCTCGCTATGTATTCTGCTGTGCACCCATCAACAAAAAACACCCGTTTATCTGCACCATGTTTCTTAAGGTTTGATGAGTTGTTTTTTCCCGTTGCTAAATTGTTTTCCTCCTTAACTAAAACCCAGAACACAAGGTCTATGGTTAGAGCCGACTATAATTTTTGCAAAAACTCTTTGGGCGAGAGACCATTATGCAAGTCTGTAGTTTGAACTGAGATTAATTTTTGTAAAAGCTAAATGGGCGAGATAATTTCACATACCTTTTTGGGTAGAGTGCTTACAGAGACCACTAAAACCACAAAATTGTCGGAAAAAAACTTATGAATTGACACCCATTTTCTCGACCTAATTCTCTGGGAAAAAAAATGTTTTGCGACCTAGACGAAAATGGTTTGTGACCTAATAAAAATGGTTAAGAACCTAATAAAAATGGTTTTCGAATATTAAATTTTCGAATAGTAAATTATTTGAAAATGCACAGGCCTATTACAATTAAGTGGGGTCACACGAGCAACACAATCTCGTCGTCATATTGTAATCCATCCCGTAATCCCTTGCGGTGGCTTTCCCGTGTTGCGTGTGCATGCTTGCTGCCTGCAGTATGTGCCGCGCACATGCCTAACGCCCTGGGAAAAGTAAATTTTACATCATAATTGTTTGAATATTTGTATCTCTTTACAGTTTGCCCGTCAGTACAGCCGCAACGAGCCCATGACGTATGACTGGTTCTGCAGGCAGATAGGATGGCCGCTGTCCATTCCCAAGAACATTCGTGATTTGATGCACCTTGAAGCGGTCCATGACGTCATGGATTTGTATTTATGGATGAGGTACGCTTAATTACCATAGCTCATACATGTTCATAGACGAGAGTCCCATTCTCACTGGTTCATTCACCGTCACATGCTAGTAATTTTATTTTTGCTGTTTGTCTGTACCCACAGTTTGCAAACACTAATTAGTTTATTATGCACAAGTTTTACGAACCAACCATGTTGTAGTGTGTAAAGCGTGCAGTATGCGACAGCACCACACGAGTACAAAGCACACACGAGCTAAATGAAATGATGGCTGCACACTAGCCCAGGTTGGACTCCGTACCGCATACTACATGGGGATACGGAGTCCAGGGTATGAAGTTCCAAAAACAGGAGGAAAGGTTTTGTAAAGAAAAATATCAATATTTCTACCTTGTGCTGGAAGCCGGTAATGTGCTAACAAAGTTCCATGTGTCCTAATCTTTGGGATTGCCGGGTGTAGAAATCCACTACACATCACCGAACTGCATATTCCGGAGGAAAACGGCAAAAAGTCACGCTAATTTGCTATATATTTGTGCACAAAAAATCCCTACTACACTGTACTACAGACAGCCAAGTTACGTTCAGCTTATTTTGTTCTCACCACGTGCATAGTCCCGCGTACGCGTGCCGGCGCGGCTGGCCGTGCGCGCGTCGCAACTGAACTAGGCCATGGCCACGGCGCATTGCGTGCCTGGAATCGTGGCGCCGCACGCGCAAGCCTATCCAAACTTCACAAAGCGTGACGCGACGGCAGCTGTTATTTATTTCTCTGAACTTTAACGTTAGGTTGTGCCTTAGATTTCACTATTTGTTTCATCAAATTTGGTATATATGACATTTAAACCTCCTATTCCTGTAAATGACGACGTCAAGGATATGTGGACATAAATTCGACGTCCATTAAAAGGTAATATAGCTTAAAAATTATGTGGAAGTTTCAGTCCCCCTGTTTAGAGACTTCGTAACCTGGACGTCACTCGTAATGCAATGAAGACGACGTCCAACCTGGGCTAGCTGCACACGCAATATTTTACTCATAATTTTCCTATGGTCAGTGATTCCGAACTGGTGAAGAAAATGTATGAGGTATGGCAAAATAAATTTCACATGGTTCATTTCGGGTGGCTAGTTGATAGCTTCCCTCAGTATTGGAAGTTGACAAACTAGTTCCCTTGGCCTTCATCACCAAGAATTTGTTTTTACTAACACAGGTAAATGTACATGTATCTGCAATTGAGGAGCGCGTGTGGTCTAGTGGGTATGAAGCGGGACTCCCAGTCAGAGGTTGGGGGTTCGAGCCCCACTTCGACCAACGTGTCTGTGTCCCTGGGCAAGGCACTTAATCCCAGTTGCCTCGTCAACCCAAGCGATATATGGGATTCTGTTATGGGGAATGCCACAATCTAACTGCTGATAGGATTGTGCGCCTTGGCCGGGTTGCACACCTAGTTGAAGCGAAATGGTTCTGGTGATTTCCTGATGGCAGCGGTAATAATGGCAACAGCCGCCTCGGAATATGTTTACATAGATAGATGGCGCTTTACAAATGCATGTGTTATTATTATTTATTGTGTTATTATCCGCAAAACCTCCATTTCTTTGTGATTTCTCGCCAGTTACCGTTTCATGGACATGTTTCCTGATACGATGATCATCCGTGATATACAGCACGAACTGGATAACATCATACAGGAGGGTGTGGTCAATATAACAAAGCTGATTCGAGCTACAGAAAGCAGATCGACCAATGGCGTGACCTCCTTGCCGGACGACGACATTGAAAGAAAGAAACGCATGGGGAAATCAGCAGGTACATTGGTCTAGCATTGCCTTACATTAACTAGTTCTTAACAATTTTTGGTGCTACAGTATATATAAAAAAGACCCCATTGATAATTTTGACAAAGATTTCCAAATGTGAACACATTTGATGAAGATTCAAAACATCCTGAGATATCAGGGAATTTCCACTCTGCAAAGCGACAGAACAATACCCTGAGGAAACACACGCAAATCTGTGGAGTGAGCCAGCTGTTGTCTTGAGCCAACTCACGCCCGAGTCATTTTGATGTAATTTAATCAATTTGGTCATGTTATGCCGAAAAGAAACGTATCTATACTTTCCAGAAATTGTATTGGGTTCCGTTCCTTATGACTGTCCCATTCCTACCAAACTTTCAAACGACGATCTTAATTTACTGCGCAGTTTTTCAAATTAATAACAGTGATGCATGCTGACGAATGTAATGGAATGGATTCCCCAGTATGCTTTAAATAGCAGCCAATCGTCGACACGGACAACGGCCAGCATTACCGAGTACATGTATCACATGCATGCACGGTGTTTACAATCTGCGCGTGTTACATTTGAATGCCTGCAATCATGCTGCAATGCACGCTAGTCCCACCGCGAAATGGGGCCTTTTTCAACAGGGCCACTGTACGCAGGAGTGAGGAAGTGCGTTAAAGGGGCACTGTTGCAAGAGGATGGATTCAAAATAGCTTCGTTCAATGATGAGATTGCTTAAATTGACAAAGCAGAATTGTAATGTGAATGCTCCCTTTATTCAACAAAGTGATTTGGCAGGCCTGGTCACACATGCATGTTGAGCATTGTTTTTTAATTTAGGTTGCGCCACTAATGTGTGAACAGCATAATTGAAAACCATTCTGAGCGTCGGACGCTTGACGCACACGTGCGACCAGGCCATCCTGGTATTGCACAGCTTCATTCAATCTTTGTTATTGGTTACCCAATGTGATATTTATTATTAATTAAAGTGAGATGTGAACGCATGCATCATTAGCTAACAGTTTTAGGTTTTCACGTCGACTACGTGGACTGAGACGATTTAGAAAGAACGGCAAAACCATACATGTCGTCGGTTGACCATCGTAGTCGATGATGTCATTTGTTGTGCTGTCTTCGTTGGAAGAATAGCACAAAAACCTGTGCTTTGAATTGGATTAAGGTGAGGAAACTGTTGCACTGGAGCAACCTCACCCTCTCGGCCGCAGAAATCCTGGTCCAGTGGCACGGCGGGACGTTACGACTGGGGACCTCGTTGGCTGCAGTGGATGGCCATGTCTTCTTCTGTGCTCTGACATGCCCTACGCATTCCACAATGCGTTGCTGTGCCGCTTTCCTGGCTGTTGAATCTACCTTTTGATTTTTTCCGCCCAGTCCACCGGAACAGACTTTTTGTGCCGGGTTGAGCAAAACCCCACATGAGCTATTTAACCCATAGCTGGGGCAGTGGTTGACATGGCGCCAGGGCATGTCCACACGCCGGTGGGCCTGCACACCATGTCTCTGGGGCCCACTGCTGCTCCGAGATCCCCTACAGATTCAGCCTGAGGCCGCAAGGTCCCCAGTTACCGTGTGTTGCCACGAGGAGGCACTGCAGGAGTCTTGATGGTGGAGAGGCTATGTACTGGCAGGGGAGACTTACGCGCTCGGCTCCATTTCCGCCCCAAACGGGGCTAGCCAGCGGCAGTAGCTGAGGGTAGAAAGCGGGGTGTGCAATACTAACTACAACAACACTACTGCACTAGACACTTCATATCACCCTGTGGCGAGCCACTAACACACCATACATGTACTTAACGCATTATTGATTCACATGGTGACGTGTGTTCCACACTATCTGGAGGTCATGAACTTCGACCTCAACTGTAGACCAGGCCTAACTGATTAAATTTGTTGCAATTGTTTCATCAGATTCAAACAAGAAAACAAGAAGTAAAGCATCCAACCGAAGAATTCTTGGTAACACGGAGTCGCATTCAAACCTCGATGAAGAGACGGACAATCTCGAATTTGACCAGCGGAAACTGGGTGCCATGTCGGGACGTTTGAGCCGTGAACTCATCAAACAAGGACTGTTGTCTGAAGATGTCTTAGACCAACTACACAGAGAGTGGCAGGGTGTAGGCATGGGCGGAGTCAAGGGCAGTAAGAAAGGAGGGGGTGGCAGGAAGAAAAAGCAGAAGAAATGAAGGTTTAGTCAGATTAATTGAGGCTTTGATAGAGTCAGATTACAAAAATTAATCTATCTCACAGCATGACAAATCACACATTGTCTTGGCTCCTGTGTCACCTCGACTTTCGGTCGAAACCAACAGTTGGTACAAAATTGCTATTTTTTTGCATTTTGAATGCAAATAGAGCCAATGTGGTTGTGAATTTGTCCACGGTTTGACAGGACAAAATCTTTCTACACATGTGGGCTTTACGAATTGAGTCAAAAGAGAAGGCCGTGTGGTGGACTGTCGGGACATGTCCCGTATTTTGAATAATATTTACAGAATAACATACTGTGAACGTTATTTTTAGACCATTATAATGACAATTTCAAAAAATGTGATGTCATCATGAGATCAATTTTTATATTGCCTGATCATTTAGCGTTTGTAAAAAAAACCAAATTAATAAGTGATGCATGCTGACCAACGTGAATGGAACGATTCCTCTGTATGCATCACACTGCATGCACAGTGTTTACAATCTGCGCGCGTTACATTTGAATGCCTGCAATGCACTGCCGAGCATCCTGATTGGTCCATAGAGGCAACAAGATTTTTGTCGCTTGTTCCCAAGCGAAATGGGGCAGGTTTCAACGGGGCCTCGGTACGCACGAGTAGGGGAGTGCGTTAAAGGGCACTGTTGCAAGAGGATTACTTGGACATGACAAAATCACTGAAGCAGAACAGTCTTGAAAGTGATCAATTTTTATTTTGTTTTACTTTTTACATTAAATCAAATGAACCTAATTGGTAACTATGCTTAAAGGCAGTATACATCATTGGTAATCTCGAAAATCAGAAATGTTCACAGATTTACGCCTAACCTACACAATATAAACATGATGACCGTAGAAAGCTTCCCCTGAAATGGTTTTGTCTGAAGTGCTATAGTCTTTGAGAAATGAGTAAAACAATTAGTTTTCGTCTGAGACGAAAATTCAATTCGCCCCAAAACCATTTCGCCCAAATGCTGCTTCGTGCAAAAGTTAGACTAAGTACGGAGCTGGTTTTAATCATGCATATCTTCAATCACACAGGGGGATAAAACTATTTGTAACAGTTTACCAATCATGTATACTATCTTTAACTTTCAAACGAATATAAGAAAATACACGTACCGAAAATAAACCATAAAGAGTAGTTCACATACAATCTCAAACTTGTGATTGGTTTCTAAAAAGCAGGTGTTAAAATGCACTTACAATTCATTTGTCTGTGATTAGTGGTAGCATTAAAAGAAGAAAACATACTTTTGTCATGGGAGTGTTTAAAAAAACAATGGGTTTTTAGTACTGTCGTGTGAAAACCACTTTGGTGAAAATCTATTTTTTACATGATGGCCATGGTTTGCATCCAACAATTATGTACCGGCCGGTACCTGTAAAGTTGTTTGGGTAGCTGCAGACTATCCTGTGGTACCAGCATTGCAATTTGCGTGCGGACGCGCTCACTTCTTTGACAATGGTTCACGCTACTCGCATGGCAATGCGTATCTCCATATGTTTTGCACAGGAGCCACAAAAGGAACATTTTCTGTTACAAACATCACAAAATAAGGTGGTATGGTTAACGGTAATAATTCCTTGCTTCATGTAAATTACAGTTGAGTGGTTAAGACGTCTCCCTAGTATGCAGGAGGTTGTGGGTTCGAGTCCCGCCCAAGCACGCTACATGTATGAGTTTTAGCGTGTCCTCAGGAAACGCACTTGGTATATAGTGCAAACTGCATCGTGAATGGGCACAATTACTTCCACATTACATTGATTGCCAAGGCAGCATAATTTTTATATTTATTCACCACATCCAACAGCGGAGGGACCGCCAATTACAGGAATAGGAGCAAGTGTGGTTGAGTGCCTTGCTCAAGGGCACAGGTGCCGCGGCCCGGAATCGAACCTACATTCTAGTACTATATAGCACAGGAACTTAAGTTCGACGCACTAGACCGCTCGGCCATAACACCCCACATATATGAAGCGTATATATTGCTGGCACAACTCCACGCATGAACATGCCTACATACTCTTCAGCCCTGTTCTCAGCCAAACAACATATAAAGTGGAAAACATTATTTTCTATCACCATAATTTAATACTGAAAAACTAAAGTTATGTACAACACTAGATAAAAAAATTAATCTCGTCGGACTAAAGCCACCCTGACACTTGCCCGATTTGTCACCACAATGCCTCGTGCCAATGATTAAAGTCTTCGGGAACGAGGGTGCGTGCCCTGTCGTCGAGAGAATTTTGAAATGTTCAAAAATTTGGCACGCATAAATGTTCGTGCCATATGCGTGTCAGTACTTAACTTATGCGTAAACAAGTCGTGCCAATGCGGCCCATTTTTTGTCGCGCATACAGTGCGCGAACAAGTCTTCACTGCGTACCACCGAAATAGCACGCCTTGCCACGACGCATTGCGGTGACAAATGTGTCAGGGTGGCTTTAGTAATCGGGGCAAAAGAGTTTTGTTTTTCTGCCCTAAAATTCATAGAAATGTTTCTTTGTTAGATAATTAAATGTAAGTACATGTACATAAATGTTAAAAGGGTTATTCCCAAAACGTGTCCCAGTTATGTGCTTAAAAAATCGTCACTCATGATCAAAAATTAATCATATTCTTGTATCTTTTGTTCTCTGATTACCGTCAAATAAATTATTTGAAACAAATAACCATAAAGGTTCATAATTTGTTCGATGATATTGAATAGAATTTGGTGTCCCGGGTTACATACGTCAATGAAAAATAGCTGTAGAATGAGTTTGCATTAACCTTGGTGTTATATCCACACACAAACATTAAATTTGAGGGGGTTTTATGGAAATAAAAATAAATATGTTCTACTGGAAAACTACTTTCATTTACTAAAAACACTTGAAAATCTTTAAAAGCACGTCACATTTGGACCCCTAATTGTGGGAATTAGCCATAAGCCCTAGTCACACGTGGTAATTTTTACAAGCAACTTGGAGGCAACTTACAGCACTGCAGGGATGCTTGAGTAGCACAAGGACATTTTTTGTGACAATGTATTGACATTACAAAGAAAATAATGTGAAAATTAAAATGCGAATGCATTTGCTTCTTGGAGATTGATTGCCTGTAAATTGCCTCGTGTGACGTGGGCCTAATAATGCAGTTTCAGTTGCATCTGCTGAGGCGAGGATGGGACAACATTTGGCAGCATACCAGAAATCCAATTGAGCTCGTGCCAATGACGTCATTTTGGGAGTCAAATAATGCCGCGTCGTTGTGGAAGCAATGTGCGTGCGCGTTGTGTGTGTGTCCATAGCGTGCGTTACGCTCACCAGAGACACACAGCGCGCACGCACATCACTTCCACAATGACTCAGCATTATTTGACTACCAAAATGGCATATTTGCACGTGTTCGAAGGGGGTGAATGTTGAAACTGAAGTTACACTAGGGAAGAGTTTCTTTAAACCCCAATGGATATGTTTATTGGACAATTAAAGCCACACAGTGGAATACTTTCTAATATCCCGTTTTACTTTGAACCAACTTGCATCAGTTATGAAGGCAGTACTTGATTTAGCTTGTGTCGGGGAGAATGAATGTTTATTAGGGTTTGTTTTGCCATTACCCGAGGTATATTAGCACCGTATACTCGGTGCTTTCCCGAGACACTATGACAAACTTCATAACGTGCTCGGGTAGGATTCGAACCCACGACCTCCTGCAAACAAGGCAGACGTTTTAACCACTGGACCACCTTTTGTTCTATAAAGGCACTTTGTAATTGCTAAAAAAAAAAATCATCCAATCACGGAGAGAATGACCTTTAATGATAGTTGATTGTTGTCTTGTTTCCTCCAATGACGACAAAGTTGTTACTGCCCGTGATGTTGGTTGTTTGTGACGTGGCTTTATTGTGTGTTGTAGCAACTGCCTGCCCTGTTACAACTGTCGGTCCTCTTGCTGCTGCTACTGCTGCTTGGGCTGTCCGAAGTCCACCTGATAAAAATTAAAAAGTCCTTGCAAGTCCGTACAAATCCATGAGGGCAATTCCATGCAAATGCATCCTTTTTTTAATTAATAAGAGGGATGCAGAATGACGGACGTAATGGAGCGGAATTCTTCTGTAAGCTTCAAATAGCAGCCAATCACCTGTATTACACTGCACTGTGTTTACAATCTGTGTGCGCGTGTAGTGGAATTTGAACGCCCACATTGTGCTGGCAAGCGTTCTGATTGGCCCAGCTGCTTCTACAACGAAATAGGGCAAATGTCAAGAGGGGCTGAGACGTACGTTAAAGAGGCCCTGTTCATCTTGTGTGCCTTGAGTCTGGATGCATGGTGGACCTAATTATTTTATCGCTGCTCTTTTGATTAATTTTTTTTTTCTTGTCGATTCATGAAGTAAAATTGTGGGTCATTTCAAATGATATAATAAGCCTTTAGTAGAGCTGTTGCATCGGCGGCCATGACGGGGAGCAGGTCTTCTTATTTACAGTAAATGATGTGACTGCCCCCTGTCATGGCCGCCCGTGTGAAGGGTCTATAGACTAATAAATTACCACTTCCTGGAAAGGCCATGGATGTTGATTTATCAGGCACAGATACAGCGTCAAGCTTCGCCACAATAAACCCATATTTGTCTTGTAGAGCTTGCCGTAGATGACTCAAGGCGTCCCGCTTAGTGTATGGCAGAATATCTAGTAGCTTTTCTGTTCGCTTCTGTGGAGAGAAAAAACATTCAGTTTGAAGGTTTGATTTTTCCAGAAAATGCATTTCGTTCTAACCTAACAATCATATAAAATACTTCCCCAAAATACTATCCATGGTGAGAAAACAGGAAATTTGCAATCTCCAATTTGGATGTAGAATCAAAAAGGTTGGTGTAATCACTGCACTGCTTTATGTAACTGGATAAATTAGTTTACAAAACATCGGTGGTTTTTTGACGATATCCTTGAAAATATACGGATTGAGAGCACAAAATTTCAGAATGACATTGAGAAAAATATGACAAATGATTTGATATCAAAATCTCAACACCCATGGGAAAAAATGGGGTGGGATAAAAATGTGTTATCAGGGGTCGATTTCACAAAGCGCTACGATCTTTAGTAACATCAGTTGTGATGGGTAAACCACCGTAACATGCGTCTCGAGTAACGTGCATCTCGAGTAATGAGGGATCGTAATGCTTCGTGAAATCAACCCCTGGTACTCTTTTAATTGTACCTTGGCTGTTTTTTCTGCGCCGATTTCTTCGTCATGATCAGGCGTTAACACTCCACTTTGAATGAGATCGTCCACTACGTATTTGGCGTCCACATTATCCAAAATATCAGACCTAATGCTGTTGAGTGTGGCTTGGTCGGTTGCGTCCATCTTCTTTCAATTGGTAATCATAAACTATGATTCTTTCTGCAAAAATGAAAAAAACAATTTGAAAAAAATTTACAAGTTGGACGTCACATATTTTATAAGCCCTAAACCTATGGGACAACTCGAAAGTATTCCAAGTTTTTCCCCAAATCTTCATATTTTTCCCTCTCCAAATTATTTTCTCATAAGATTTGCACTTGATGATGGTTAAGTCATTTTAAGGAAAAAATAGTGACGTCCGATTGTGGAATTCTTTCTGAAAATTTCACCAATTTCTCACATGTGGTAAGAATTATTAAATAAGTTGGCCTTTCCTATTTTTCCCCTTAAAATTACTTGTTGATGTTAAATGTCAAGCCTAATTAAGTGCAGAATAATACAAAAACCTAAATTTAGGAGTAAAAACATTTTAAGATTTTCTTGGAAATCACTTCAAAAATGTTCAGCCACTGAGACTGTGAGAGAGTCTCATGAGAGAGTCTCATAAGTTAAAGTTTTCTTGTTTCCTTCCTCCATCTGACATCTGTCCATGGTGGGCCATGGGCGGCCGGCTATGGCTGTATCACAAGTCATTCCATGATACGGTCTGATCGAAGCCATTATACATGTAATCTCAGAAAGATAACCATTATAACTAAGAATTTCCAATAAAATGCAGGTATGCAGACCTTTTAACAAAGGTATAAACTAAAACACAGCACGGTACACAAAATAGTCTGAGCAGACGTAGACACTGTGCATGTGGGATCGGAAACTAGAGAAAAATGGGGACTTTTTCCAAATCTCGACTTGGGCTCAGGCTCAAGCTCCGGGCGCGGCTCTATGTAGCCAGACACCTTTTCGCAAATACTCCTGCACAAAATGCAATGTGGAAAGTATAGCGATCCAACAACCTTCCCACATTGCAGCTCTGTCTTTTGTCCAAGTTCACTCAAGCAGTATTTGCGAAAGGTCTGAAGCCGGAGCCTAAGCCCAAGTCGAGATTTGAAAAAAGGCCTATGTAAGTGCAGAGTGCGCCCTCTCTTGGCATGAAGTGTGGTACAGTGACAAAAAACACATATCATGTGCATGACATTATGTGTACGGAACACTTTAAGTTTACGAGTAAAAACGTTAGGTGTGTGCAGTTTTAACGACAGGTAATTCAGCGCAAACTAATTCATGGGTTAATTTCATAGAGCTGCTTAAGCATGAACAATTTTGCTTGATAAAAACTCCTTAGGGGCTGTTTTTCCAGCAAGGGGAAGTAAATATGAGGACAGGCAACCAGACTAGCTTGTGTTGACCTTTCCGCTCTCGCAGCTTGTTTATGTTTATATCATGCCATGGTCATGGAGGAAGGAAAACAACTTTTCCTTCCTCCATGTTTACATGAAATTTTGTTTAAAATCCATTGACCAGTTGGGAAGATTCGCTAGATTGAGCGTAATCGCTCGATTGGGCTGCGCAGCTCAATCAAGCTACCATTTGGCCGTCGCTGCAATCGCTCAATCAAGCTGCGGAATGGAGTACTGCTTCGTTTAAATGAGTTTGCGCATTAAACTACGCATTTGCGCATGTTCTATTGCGATAAATTCGATAATTCGTAAACAGTGCAACCCGAGAAAAAATGTCCGGTTTACGTACAATTTTTCCGATCATCCAAAGTAGGTATATAATCGTAGAGCTGCGTTCCACTTAGGCAAACGTTGCCAACCTTTGCCACTGATTAGTGTTTTTGTGCACTTGTCTATGGAAAGCCAGATACCAGTCGTTGGCGAACGATAGGGGTGTTTCCCTTAACGAAATCGCTCAATGAAGCGATTACGCTCAATCTAGCGAAAGTTCCCAACTGTTGACAGATGACAAAGTTATTTTTTGACTCTAGTAAATAACAAATACAGGTTCCACTTGTTCAACATTCCTTTGTTGTTGGTGTACTTCTCTTGTAAATTTCAGCATACTTGTTCAACGATAGACCTGTTGGTTTTTTTCGCACACAATGGAATTAGCATACTTATTTAGGTATTTTTTCCGTATACATTGAACAAAGATTTTAAGGAAATTACCTCCTGGAATCAACACATAATGTAATTTTAAGAATATACTTCCCACTTGCACTTTTGTCGCAAATGTTGCTTTTCTGTAGAAAAATCACGTTTTCTTCCTCAAAAATTGCCTTCAGTTAGTGCACAAGATAATCATTGGCGCGCGCGCGCACAGCGCCCACTGTTGTCGCGCTTTTTACGCGCTTACGCACAGACCACTCGCCACGTCATTTTGTGTATTACTTTATGCAGTAATTTTATCATTTATTTATCTCAGAAATGCAACATTTGCGACGGAAGTGTCAGTGGGAAGTATATCTTAGAATTGAATAAGCTATCGATTCCAACATATAAATTTACCCAAATCCGTGTTCAATGTATATGAACAGTGGACCTTTGACATACTATGGACCAGTTCCTAATCCTATTGCTTACTGCGGAATGCCATCTACTCGGGAACCAAACTATACTTGTCAAAGGTCCGCTGTACCAGAATACACATGAGTATGCTAATTCCATTGTGTGCAAAAAAACCATGAACAGGTCTATTGTGTTTCACTTTTTTAGCAAACTGTCATTGGCAATGACTGCACACCAGTTAAGCAATGGATGCAAGGACCCTTGATTTCGGAAAACAAGTGAGCTAAAATTTCTTCTTGTATCTCCGCCACTTTAGCATTCTGAGTGAGATAATTGGGAAGAATTTACAAGTCGGACGTCACTATTTTTGCAGATCTAAATATAAAAACGAAAATTTTGCAGGAAAAATATATGAAAATTGTTATGAATTTCAAGAATTGAAAAGAATTTCATGCTGGACCAGTAGATCAGAGAAACTCTACTGGGCCTGCTGAAAATTTGGCGGTCCACCGGTGCTTTTCAAAATGGCACCGAGATACTCAACGCTTTCTGGTTTAAGGTCGTTGAGTGCAGGATGGATGGAATTGCTTTTTGATCCAACACTGGGGCATGTCTGGAGAGATCGGAGAAAGAAATGTAGTTGTCTAAAGCGATCAGGAATTGTTTGTGGTAACCATGAATTTTTTGCATCGAGTAAGAAATGTTTACTGTGAATTGGGCATCGGGGAATGTTTGCATGAGTCGGGAAATGTTTTTGACAGATCTATTGGTCCTCTGATTTTTTTACTGGTCTCGGACAACAGGACCAGTGCTAATTTCGACCCCTGAAATGATATAATGGTTCTGTAAATAACTATTAAGATGCCCTACATATTATAATTTATTCCACACTGCAGTGTGCAAATATTATTATAGTTTGCGATTTTTTTGTGTTTTTCTATTTTCAGTTTGGCAACAATGCAGGTGATTATGGATCGGAGTTTGAATTTGACGAAGAACAGGATAAGAGAAAAAGGTAAATTTGGTAGCAAACAAACGCTGACCACCCAGAAGCCTCCAAAAAGTGTGTGGTTTGTAAGGGTTTAGCTGGAAAATACAAAATAATAGCAAATTTAACCCAAAAACACGTCTTTGCAAGCGTTTTTTTTTAAATGCAATATCAAGTACATTTTTTGTGGCCAGTTTGGATGTACCGGTACTGTAAAATTTGAGATACGTTGACCCGTATCTCAAATTAATTGACCGAATGACATAAAAATTTAGTTCTCGGGGTCTTCAAGGAGTCCAATCAGCACACCAAATTTCATTTCAATCCGTGATGGTCAGGTCCAAATGCGTGTTGAATTGACACGGAATGACCCATAATACAAGGTTCGTCTTCTAACAAGGGAATCTGTAACGGTCCCAAGGACCTCTTAATAGGGAGGTTTCGCACCGTCACGGATGCCGATACGGATACGTCATGACTCTATGCGCTTCTCGTGGCGCGTATCTGTAGTACACATGTTTTCATACGCGTGAATAACGGGTATCGGCCTCAATACGCGTAGCATAAAAACAGATACCTGTTATGCAGATTTTCCGTTTTTTCTCGTGATGGATTAATAAGTTGTATGCATTTTGGTTCCTTGTGATGTATCTTCCATGAATACCGATCAAATTTAATGAGTCATGCCCACGTGAAACTGAGGAAAATCAGCTGAAAACAAAGCCAAGCGCAGAGCAGATTTAGCAGATCGTATTCACACAGTGCGAAACCCAGTTCGACGTGAACGGTTACCCTTATCATATCCGTATTCGTCACCTTGCGAAACCTCCCTATTAATGAATGTACTATTACAGTTGGAATGCACTATTACAGTAATAGGCCTACATGTATGTACTATCAAATTTATTGGTAAGAGGTCTCTCGTCAGATCTTTTACAGAAAATTACCTCATAATTTATCTAAATGTACTTCTAAGTGTTCAAAGTATGAAATTAGTACCACCCATTGTGGCTTAAACCTGCCGTTTTCTATTTTGTGATTGATGGGGACTAATTTTGTAACAAAATCTTTTTTCATCAGAGCAAGAGGCGATTTGGCCACCAAGGCGTATCGACCAGCTGCCGCTGTCCCATCCAAGCAACTAGTGCGAGATGAATACAGCAGGTAATGACATTGATCAAAGGATAAAAAATAAAATATTAAAAAACGTGTCCGCACTGGAATTTTTTTAAAGAAGGTTTTACCGAAAATGGTCAAATTTAAAGGGGCGTGTCCAGTTCACATTTTTGAGCCCCCATTTTTGCCCACAGGTTTTGCGATTTTGATACCATATCATTTGTCATTTTTTCTCATACATAGCTACATACATTTGCTATGGAGCTGCGTATTTCGTGGCACGAATTTGGCGCGCGTGCATTGCTGACGAGCCTGTGCCTTTACAGGAAAGTGAATTTAGGATTGAGAAACATTCAACAATTTCCTTGAAAATACTTTAACATTTTCTGCCGTGTCCCATAGACTCAACATGGCAACCAGTGAACGGAATTCATGCCAAAATGATAATTTTATTGAGACCTCTGGGAGAGGTATTCGTTTTGCTCTTCCACAACTATTTTTAGCTGACGCATCTTTTGTCTTGCCATCTTTTGTCGTAGGGAATGATGTTTACGTCTTTCATTATTATCTGATCACACTTTTTATCTGCAGGGAGGAGGGCAAAAACCAACGCTTTCATTTTTTGGCATTAAATGCTGTATCCTTTTGTCAGTTGAGTTTTTGTAGTCTATTGAATCGTATTCAAAACCTGGGTTAGTTCTGAAGGTTGTGGGTTCAAATCCTGGCATGGTGCGGTCCATCAATGGTACGTGTGCCCTTGAGTTCACCCAGGAGACAATGAATGTTGATGTTTATTTAGCCATTGAGCACCTAATAGACAGCCGAGGCTCTATACTCTCCAGGGAGATGAAATGGTATGGAGTAATTTAATGGACCCCTATAATCAGGGGTAATGATAATGTAGGCGCCTTGATTTCCCTATTATCATTATCATTTTTGTTGAATATGATTGGTCACTGGTAATTTTGCTTGAAATTCCACCAATCAAGTGATGCTACATGCTTGAAGTGTATTGAGTTTCTACTTATTAGCTTAACTAAGCACAGTATGGACGACACAAGGAACTTGTCAATAACTACCTGCTGTACTATCCGGGAGCCAAAGAGAAGTTGTTCAAAAGAAACACGTAAGTTATCACTTTTTAACACTTTGCTTTAGTGCACAAATGCAACAATTTTACATACTTGGACAAAGCTGATGCAAGTTGCTCAATAAAATTTGTTAGTTCTTGTTTACAAGATCTGAAATTTTGGTTTAAATCCATTTATTTAGTGTCAAAATTAAGAGACTTTTTTTTTTGACATGTAGTACTACTTGTCGAAACAAATTCCTACTTTTTGTCTTAAACAACCTAAATTTCAAAATTTGCCAATTTCAACTTAGCATCTTCCACTGTTAAGTAATTAGACCGATCCAGTAAGCTCCGCCCATTTTAGAATTGACCAATCACAGCCTGAGGTAACCAAAAAGTCGATCTCCATTTTGGCTACCCGAGTCCTCAAAATTTTGTGCACAGAGCTACGGCGAAATGCAGCACAAGTGACGCAAAAACACCATAAACATCATTTTTATCAGCGCAGAGGACCCGGTTTAAAACGGATTGCATAAATGTGTTTTTGTGTAAACGGGAAAAACTCACCAAAACTAGCTTGTCATTTTGCTATATTGTCCATTCACTGCGTTCTCATTTTATAGGTAAACTGAGAAAATTATCAAACTTGACTCCTTGCTTTTGATGTTCAGATACACTGTACTAGCAAGCTTTTTTTAAGCTTAAAATGCAGAAAGCCAGTGTAAAAATTCAGGTTTAGATGCACGTTGAACGTGAACGTAAAATGCTTTGAGCACTTGGTCATTACTTTGAGGAAATTTTAAAACAGACGAAAACAAAATTTCACAAATTTGACTTTTTGGCAAGTTCTTTTGCACTGACCATAATTTGAACCTGGGTTCTAAGACCTCCTAAAAATAGCCATTTCGCATTCACGTTTGCCTTTTACGTGCATCTAAACCTCCCTATTTATTTCAATGTAATTTTACTCTTTTTAATTGTTTGTATACGGTATATTTCTTGTCTGCTAGTGCCAATGATAAGACCGATTTGGATGTGATTCGTGAGAATCATCAATTCTTATGGAATTCCAATGACGAGGCTGAAGCAAGCTGGGCTAAGAAACTAGCCAAACGCTACTGGGATAAACTCTTCAAGGAGTATTGCATTACGGATCTCAGTAGATACAAGGACAACAAGGTGTGCAAAGTATTACTTGAGTCAGTAGTTCTCAGAAATACCAGTCGTTTAAAGGCAGTATACATGATTGGTATCTCGAAAATCAGAAATGTTCACAGATTTACGCCTAACTTACACAATATAAACATGACCGTAGAAAACTTCCCCTTAAATGGTTTTGTCTGAAGTGCTATAGTCTTTGAGAAATGAGTAAAACAATTATTTTTCGTCTCATGAGACGAAAATTAATTTCGCCCCAAAACCATTTCGCCCAAGTGCCATTTCGCCCCAAATCACTTCGTCCAAACACTACGTCGCCCAAATGCCACTTCAGGGCGAAATGGTTCAGGGCGAAGTGGTTTTGGGGCGAAATGACTGCAAACCCTTTTTTTTTACTGTTTTCTTAAAAGTTAGTTGAAGTACGGAGCTGG
Organism: Henricia sp. BOLD:AAB3569; assembly: GCA_037783545.1. Classification (NCBI taxonomy): domain Eukaryota; kingdom Metazoa; phylum Echinodermata; class Asteroidea; order Spinulosida; family Echinasteridae; genus Henricia; species Henricia sp. BOLD:AAB3569. The sequence goes on along the minus strand of JBBELK010001548.1, from coordinate 9,561 downwards.
TTTTTGCTCAGGTTGATTTTAATCATGCATATCTTCAATCACACAGGGGGATAAAACTATTTGTAACAGTTTACCAATCATGTATACTATCTTTAAGATTTAATTAAAAATCTTAAGGAGTGTGACCAGATTTTTCAAAAAATCGGAATTCGTTCTAACCTAACAATCATTTAAAATACATGTACCTCCCCAAAATACTATTCATGGGAAGAAAACGGGAAAGTTGCAATCTCCAATTTGGATGTGGAAGCAAACAAGTTGGTGTAATTACATCACTGCTTTATGGAATTGGATAAATTAGTTTAATAAACTTCGGTGGATTTTGGACGATAACCCTGGAAATATACGTATTAAGGGTGCAACATTTCAGAATGGTAATGAGAAAAATATGACGCATGTTATGGTATCAAAATCTCAACAACCAAAAATGTGATTTGGTCACGCTCCTTTAAAAACAGGATTTTCTGCAAATTCAAACTTGCTCGGAGAAGGATGTTGCTGATGCGTGCAATGGTATTTTTGGAGTAAACGGCAAATAACACTTTTTTTAAAGAAGCGCGCCAACTGACATGCGCACGTGTGCCAAATAACGATATTTTGAGATAACTCGCCCTCAGCTGGGCAGGAGCTTGGGTCGTATTTCAAGTGATCTCTGGAAGGAGAGGTTATCTCATTGAAGGGTTTATCCCTCTGTAGGGCTTGTTAAGCTCACGTGATGGCCAATCCCAATCGGTGAGGAACAACTGTAGTACCATGTTTTGACACTGCCAGTTGGCTTCATAGACCAATTGGTAGGGCGTCTGCATGTTAAGCAAAAGGTCCGCGGTTCGAATCCCGGTGGAGCCAAGTTGTTTTTTCACTGCATCCAGATTGTCCACATCTGTATCAGTTTTTTTTTAAATACGTCTAAAAGGACAAATCCATTGACTTTTACAGATAGCTCTTCGATGGAGAGTTGAGAAGGAGGTTGTGGATGGCAAAGGTCATTTCACCTGTGGCAATAAACGCTGCCAAGAACAAGACGGGTTACGTAGCTGGGAGGTCAACTTTGCTTACGTCGAGCATGGGGAGAAGAAGAATGCTCTCGTTAAACTCAGTAGGTGCTGTGGTTTACACCGTTATCCATGCAATAGACCTTTATCATGCGTCATCTTTGTCTTGTTCCCCATAGTACATGTTGGGCACGATCAGTGCGTCTGCGCTGCGCGATAGCGCGTGTAATCTTGCGTTGAAAATTACTGTCCACGCTGCACGCTCTCTTGATCGCGGAACACCCGTGCTATTGTGATGCACACAATGAACAATTTCAAAACGGGACCAAACTATTTTTTTTCTGCATGCCTCGTTTTGTTACGTTCATTTTAATAGAAGAAAAGGGAATATGGCCGCACCGTGATAAAGGTCTATAGACAGCTTTCCGGAGACGTCACACTTTCCCTGTAAACTGCTTTCACATGCTTTTAAAAAAAATGTTTGGCATTTGTTTTTGAATACTCAGTTTGATATTGTGAAGCAGGATTGTAAATTCAAAAATGAATTTTAGAAAACTTTGATTTTAGAGTAGATTCACAGCTTTTTCGCACGTAATTTTGACGCGCGTTGCTTAGAGAAAGAGTGGCGCTGAGGTAAATTGGATTGAAACGACGAACTCAAAAACACAGAATCAACTAGGCAGAAGATTTTTTTGTGAATCTGTGATTTTTAGAGCCTCTTTTAACTACAAATGCTCTCCACGCCCTTTTTCTAAAAGCGACGCGTGTCAAAATTCTGCATGATAACGCTCGGTGTGAATTCACACTTAGTCCCAACACTTTCATTGCCACAGGACTTTGCCCGGAATGCTCATACAAACTGAACTATCATCACAAACGACGCGACGTGACGCGGACACCAGCAAAGGGAACCGGTGACAGCAAAGCAAGGGAAACGTCACCAGAACGAAAGCAATCAAAACACAAGCACAAACGGAAACATAAACATGAAAAGACAGAGCATCGGAAAAAACGGAGGAGAGAAACGTCGTCATCGTCTTCAGAAGAAGAATCGAGCAAAAGTAAAGGTTAGTGTGGATTCTGTAACGTCATTTCACCACTAGATTGTTCAAACTTTGTCTCAGTTGTTTATAAAAACAAATCGTATGATAATATAAAAATATTGACTGCAGAAGCCGAGGGGCATAGTGATGGCTTCAAGATCACCAGGGGCCTATAATCTTAACCATGACCCCAAAAAAGCAGTTAATATTTTTTACCAACAATTTTACTTCAAGAGTTGACAAGTAAAATCTGACTAAAAGTGTTGATAGCAAAATGGTACCTTTGTAGGAGAAATTGCCAATTGAAGGTTATTTTGAAAAAATTGTCTGCAGACAATTTGTTTTCCTATTCATTCAACACAAAAACCATGCTTGGATTTGTTCAGGTTTTCTGAAGTATTACTGCATCTACGTGGCTTAAATTTCTACAAGGCAGTTCATCAACATTATTCTCTAGTTATGTAATGCTGCTGTTCCTGTTTTTAAAAGCTTTCCAATCATGTAATCTGGCTTTAATAACAGATGCAGCAGGTGTTAGTGGATCATCTGAGAGCACATTCTGGAGTGGACCTGCGCCTGTTGTTGAAGACAAGTCAAGGTACGTGCAATTTGTTCTTAGGTCAGCCAAATGCCTTTTGTGACCAATGTATCTGCTATTTGTAGGGGAAGGGGGACATTAGTGTGGTTTGGCTCGCAAATTTGCGACCATGATTTCGTAGGATAGAAGTTCACTTTGGTGTCCACGAACTTTGTCTACTCGCGACTCATGTTGTTCCTCTCTTGAATGGTGTCTGGTAAAACGGTCAACAACGCTAGAGACGTGTTGTAAAACACATATGGACTGGTATAATTCGGTCACCAATACACGTCTATGTGCTTCTTCGGACTGTGGGTGACCAGAAGAGGGTACTATTTCCTTCGGCCTCAGTAGTGTTTACTTATGTCTCGGGATTCCGTCACAGGGTCACGTGCATTAATAGCTAATGACATTTCAGAAATTGTGAAAATATCATTTTCAAAAAAAGTCAAAATGCTGAATTTTTTTCTTCAAGTGATTTCTGCCTGTTTAAAAGATGCTTTATTCCCATTAACACCGACAAAATTCTTTCTCACAGGGAAGAAGAATTTGAAGAATATCTACAAGACATGTTCCTATGACGTCTCCTAAAATGAACTGGATATGGAGGGGCTTCGCTTCGCAATAGTGGTTACATGTAGGTTGGTGCTGAATACACTCAAAGAAACCATGCCAACACATCGCATTGTCATAATAACGGTTTATTGCAACTATATATGTGGCAGTATAATATTGCAACTTGGTGAATTCAATTCAATGGATGGAATACGGTTTTAAGTACTAGAAACGTAAAAAAAACCTCTTATCTCTCCGCTAGTACTTGAATCTACATACAAATAATCCATATAGTGCTGTAACCTATAAACACTGTGTACACTTTTCGCTGGACCAAATTGGTCAAATGCGGCTTCAAGTGAAGAAACGTATACGTCCTTTCACAACAGTCACAAATAATCAAATTGGGCCCAGTGAAAACCACCCTGCATCTAATTTCATTGGAAGTACACATTTTAAATAATTTATAATGAAATTACTTTTAAACTACCAGTAGCACACTTTGAAATAATAATTTTACTTATGGTGTTATATATTGCTCTGCAAAAAAGGAAAGCATTTTAATACAGCCATTGTTTTGACATTGTGCACTGAGCTTACATGTACAGGAAAGCAAACTGAACTGAATTTTGAATAACCCGTTAGTTCTCATAGTGTCCCTAAATGTCTTGCATTTCTTCCTTAACTTATTTTGTGTTCGGTGAGGGGTGTTACTATTGAATAACTTTGATTTTTTACTTTTACCAAAAAGTAAATTAAAATGGGAAATTTTTACTCACAAGTTTAGCATTTTATTTCATTAAACCCTGGTATGTTGTTCAAAATTTTGGGGAAAATGTAAATTATTTTGCCAAATACTTGGACGCAAGTGAAGTACAGTGGAAACACAAAATCTTCAATTGGTTCTTTGCTGCAGCCAAAAGCAGCTGTTTATTTGACCAAAACTTCTTGGGATGAACAAAAGATGTGGACCAACAATATGGCCCCTTTTGTTGTCCTCTTTTAGCGGGCTCACCTGACCCAACCATTAATTTGCGGGCTCACCTGACCCAAACATTAATGGGACCTTAACCTTGGTCCATCTTATAGCGGGCTCACCTGACCCAAACATTACTGGGACCTTAACCTTGGTCCATCTTTTAGCGGGCTCACCTGACCCAACATTTTCGGGACCTTCACCTTGGTCCATCTTTTAGCGGGCTCACCTGACCCAAACCATGGACCTTACTTTTGGTCCTATTTTATTTAAATTATGTCTTAAATTCCATGTGATATTAACCCAGATAATGCGCTGTTCAATCGTCGTACGGCTGGATCGAACGATAATCTCTCGGGGAACAGCAGGAGAGATTGCACGTCTGTGCTATTCATATTCTCTGATTAACATAAAAAGTTATTACACACTACAATCTACAGAAACACTTTTTTCAAAAACAATACTATGGCTGTCTGCATCTCGCAAATTAGGCCAAACGCATAGCGTCCCAAGAGAAAGACAGATTTAGCCACCCAAGCCGATTCCCCCACGTTTGTGATCAAATCAACGGCCTCATCGAACGATGCATAGTGAACGGCACATCGTTCCCTATCGATAAACTCATTGATGGAGTTACCGGCGGGGTACGAAAGGTGATGAATGAGTCTAAAGGTGTTAGGTGTACTCTTAGGGACTAATCCTATGGGGGAACACTGCAGATTAGAAAACGGCCGAGTTTTATAGGGGCCTGCAATCCTGCCTAAACTGATCTCTTTTAGAAGTTTTTCTTTGACAACCCAATCACGTTTAGATGCTGAAGCTAAACACTTGGAATCACGCGGCCTGCGTGGACCTTCATACCCCAATGAAAACCCATGTTTAAAACCGTTACTTAAAATAAGACCGTCCTCTGTGAGTGGATAATGTGTCAGCCATCTATCTAAAACAGTGTGATTAATTGGCGTTGGCACCACGAAAGGAATTCCCTTTAGAGGGAAGCTGAGTTGTGGAAGGGGGTGGTGCGGTGGTAACATTGGTTGATTTATTGTAAATCTCCCCCTTGCCTGAATTGGTGAATGGAACTCTGGGCTGACGGGGACCGGGTTGTGACTGCGTACGTTGCGTGAACGAATTACGGGGCGCAGTGGAACCCACTGAGCACCGTGAAGATCCTTGGCCTGGGCGCAGACACTTGCTACAGGTGTGAGCGTACTTACACCCGAGAAATGAACAACCGTGACTGTTGAAAGCAAAGCAGTGCCCAGGCCTCAGGTTCTTAGAGATAGGTGCCCCCATTTGGCTGTTCGTACGGTAATTGACGGTTTGGTTAGTCACAGGGATCGCAGCAACCGTAACCCAGAGTTCCATATCAATTTCTCCCCATGAGCGAGTGGGTTCAATTTCCATCTTTAACCGAAACTGCTCATCATACGTGCGCCACCCGTACCCCGTGAACAGGGTTGATGCCATCCGAATTATTTCACAATATTTCAGAAGCTCTGCGTACCGATGGGTGTGTTTTCCCAGATAAATGGTCATAAACGTATGAAAAGCGGATTGCCATACTAGAAATGACTCAATACGTTTTCGGGATGGGCCAGGTTTTTTCAGGACCAGGTTGTCCCCTTCCATCGCAAATGTTAAATTTGATTGCTCAGAACGTGACGACACGGCATTAGCGGTGTCGTTGTACAGTGGCGCCAAATCAACGTATTGCCCTGCCCAAATCTTGTCCTTGGTACTATGAGGAATGTGAAAGCCCAAAGATGCACATTTACTTATCTGAAACAATGGGACTGGGCGGTCATTCGCCTCTACATTAATCCCACTAAATGGAATTGCCTCGGTGTGAGAAGTAATACCATACTCACCACCCCCTGGAAAACTAGTGTGAGGCCTTGACAAAGAAACAGTGTTCATGTTCATGTTATTGCCGTGATGCAGTTCATCTTGCACTGCCACTGGTGGTGGATGGACATCAAGGATTGCCGGCGGTGACATCGGTACAACATTAGCTTGCTCCGCGTCCGGGGCCAGGTGGAGTTGTATTCGGGGTCGCCCACGTCCACGACGAGCTGGTGGCTCTGGTCTTTTCGATGCGGGTCGTTTGCATGATCTTTTTGGCTGAGGCGCTTTGTCCGCATTTTCGCCGGGTTGTCGAGCTGCGGTCTGTTTCTTGTACGGCATTGTTTTTGGAGGTGGCAATCTTTTAGCAAATAAGTTTTTTCTCGTCCTGTCTTACATCCAAGAGGAGCCCAAAGTGGATGATCTCTCGCAAAGTGAAATGCGAACGCTATTCCATATGTCCCGATGCAACGGGAAGACGAGCCCAAATTAAATGATCTCTCGAAGATCGCAGTGAAATGCGAACGCTTTTCCAGATGTTCCGATGAAACGGGACGATGATGACGAAAAATTATAAGTTTTGGTCAAATTTCTTGCTGCATAGCTGCAACGAAATACTGGCCGCCAAGCCTCGTGGTCTTGGCTAAATACCCAGGCCCTTGGGCGGACCTTTCATCCGATTGGTCAAGGTATAGGATATCAGGAAATTTCATTGGTCAATCCCAACTCTTGATCTGCATAGCAACCAACAAAAAAGGACCTTATTTGGTAAGGAATTTTGCTTCATTCCGTTTCGACGCTTTTTCTCAGAAAGTCAAGCCAACTTCTTCAGATTTCGCAATCCACCCGAAACGAAGGCTGGCCGTTTTGCTAAAGTTGCAAAATTCATAACGACATCGAAACGTTACTGGTTGCGCAATGCAGAACGACAATTTGTGCCAAGTATAAAGCATTTTATCCTTTAGAGATAAAATCAATTTTTTTTTTATTTCTGAGAAATTTCATTTTGTCAATTTTGAATAAAATTTCTGGACTAACCCTTATGAAATTTATCATTTATGCCAAAAATTGTATGATTAAGATTTTCTCCAAAATTGAAAAAAAATGTTGCTTGCATGTAGAACTCATAGATGATATTCGACCTTGACTGCTCACCCAGGGAATGAAATATAGAAATTTGGAAAAAAATGATATTATATAAACTGATATTATTATAAACTGCTGAAATAGGTTCCAAATTGGCAAAAGTTTTATTAGGAGTCATTTCTGAGACCTTTTCAAAAAAGTGCTGGACTAACCCCTTGTGATTTTTTTAATTTTTGGCCAAAAATGTTATGATTTAGATTTTCCTTAAAATTGCAGGAAATGTTGCTTAGGACCCATAGATGATATTCCTGTAATTTAACATTGACTGGTCATCCAGAAAATAAAATATGAAATTTGGAATATGTTTAGATTTTGAGAAAATTTGTTGAATTTTTGCCAAATTGTCAATTTTTCTTAGAAATAAGGTTCCAGACAGGCTAAATTTTCATTATGAGTCATTTCTAAGACATTTTCAAAAACGTCAATTTGAGAAAAATTGATAGACTAACCCCTTCTGATTTTTTTTAATTTTTGGCCAAAAATGTTATGATTTAGATTTTCCTTAAAATTGCAGGAAATGTTGCTTAGGACCCATAGATGATATTCCTGTAATTTAACATTGACTGGTCATCCAGAAAATATATAATTAAATTTGGAAAATTTTTAGATTTTGAGAAAATGTGTTGAATATTTGTCAAATTGTCAATTTTTCTTAGAAATAAGGTCAAAGACAGGCTAAATTTTCATTATAAGTCATTTCTAAGACATTTTCAAAAACGTCAATTTTTGAGAAAAATTGGTGGACTAACCCCTTGTGATTTTTTAAATTTTTGGCCAAAAATGTTATGATTTAGATTTTCCTTAAAATTGCAGGAAATGTTGCTTAGGACCCATAGATGATATTCCTGTAATTTAACATTGACTGGTCATCCAGAAAATAAAATATGAAATTTGGAAAATTTTTAGATTTTAAGAAAATGTGTTGAATTTTTGTCAAATTGTCCATTTTTCTTAGAAATAAGGTCCCAGACAGGCTAAATTTTCATTATGAGTCATTTCTAAGACATTTTCAAAAACGTCAATTTTTGGAAATTGTTGAGAAAAATTGATAGACTAACCCCTTGTGATTTTTTTAATTTTTGGCCAAAAATGTTATGATTTAGATTTTCCTTAAAATTGCAGGAAATGTTGCTTAGGACCCATAGATGATATTCCTGTAATTTAACATTGACTGGTCATCCAGAAAATAAAATATTAAATTTTGAAAATTTTTAGATTTTGAGAAAATTGGTTGAATTTTTGTCAAATTGTCCATTTTTCTTAGAAATAAAGTTCCAGACAGGCTGAGTTTTCATTATGAGTCATTTCTAAGACATTTTCAAAAACGTCAATTTTTGGCAATTTTTGAGAAAAATTGATAGACCCCTTGTGATTTTTTTAATTTTTGGCCAAAAATGTTATGATTTAGATTTTCCTTAAAATTGCAGGAAATGTTACTTAGGACCCATAGATGATATTCCAGTAATTTAACATTGACTGGTCATCCAGAAAATAAAATATTAAATTGGGAAAATTTTTAGATTTTGAGAAAATGTGTTGAATTTTTGTCAAATTGTCAATTTTTCTTAGAAATAAGGTCCCAGACAGGCTAAATTTTCATTTTGAGTCATTTCTAAGACATTTTCAAAAACGTCAATTTTTGGAAATTTTTGATAAAAATTGATAGACTAACCCCTTGTGATTTTTTTAATTTTTGGCCAAAAATGTTATGATTTAGATTTTCCTTAAAATTGCAGGAAATGTTGCTTAGGACCCATAGATGATATTCCTGTAATTTAACATTGACTGGTCATCCAGAAAATAAAATATTAGATTTTGAAAATTTTTAGATTTTGAGAAAATTGGTTGAATTTTTGTCAAATTGTCCATTTTTCTTAGAAATAAAGTTCCAGACAGGCTGAGTTTTCATTATGAGTCATTTCTAAGACATTTTCAAAAACGTCAATTTTTGGCAATTTTTGAGAAAAATTGATAGACTAACCCCTTGTGATTTTTTTAATTTTTGACCAAAAATGTTATGATTTAGATTTTCCTTAAAATTGCAGGAAATGTTGCTTAGGACCCATAGATGATATTCCTGTAATTTAACATTGACTGGTCATCCAGAAAATAAAATATGAAATTTTGAAAATTTTTAGATTTTGAGAAAATTGGTTGAATTTTTGTCAAATTGTCCATTTTTCTTAGAAATAAGGTTCCAGACAGGCTGAGTTTTCATTATGAGTCATTTCTAAGACATTTTCAAAAACGTCAATTTTTGGCAATTTTTGAGAAAAATTGATAGACTAACCCCTTGTGATTTTTTTAATTTTTGGCCAAAAATGTTATGATTTAGATTTTTCTTAAAATTGCAGGAAATGTTGCCTAGGACCCATAGATGATATTCCTGTAATTTAACATTGACTGGTCATCCAGAAAATAAAATAT
>JBBELK010001547.1:55000-76639 GCA_037783545.1 Henricia sp. BOLD:AAB3569 | reverse complement strand
CTAACCCTAACCCTAACCCTAACCCTAACCCTAACCCTAACCCTAACCCTAACCCTAACCCTAACCCTAACCCTAACCCTAACCCTAACCCTAACCCTAACCCTAACCCTAACCCTAACCCTAACCCTAACCCTAACCCTAACCCTAACCCTAACCCTAACCCTAACCCTAACCCTAACCCTAACCCTAACCCTAACCCTAACCCTAACCCTAACCCTAACCCTAACCCTAACCCTAACCCTAACCCTAACCCTAACCCTAACCCTAACCCTAACCCTAACCCTAACCCTAACCCTAACCCTAACCCTAACCCTAACCCTAACCCTAACCCTAACCCTAACCCTAACCCTAACCCTAACCCTAACCCTAACCCTAACCCTAACCCTAACCCTAACCCTAACCCTAACCCTAACCCTAACCCTAACCCTAACCCTAACCCTAACCCTAACCCTAACCCTAACCCTAACCCTAACCCTAACCCTAACCCTAACCCTAACCCTAACCCTAACCCTAACCCTAACCCTAACCCTAACCCTAACCCTAACCCTAACCCTAACCCTAACCCTAACCCTAACCCTAACCCTAACCCTAACCCTAACCCTAACCCTAACCCTAACCCTAACCCTAACCCTAACCCTAACCCTAACCCTAACCCTAACCCTAACCCTAACCCTAACCCTAACCCTAACCCTAACCCTAACCCTAACCCTAACCCTAACCCTAACCCTAACCCTAACCCTAACCCTAACCCTAACCCTAACCCTAACCCTAACCCTAACCCTAACCCTAACCCTAACCCTAACCCTAACCCTAACCCTAACCCTAACCCTAACCCTAACCCTAACCCTAACCCTAACCCTAACCCTAACCCTAACCCTAACCCTAACCCTAACCCTAACCCTAACCCTAACCCTAACCCTAACCCTAACCCTAACCCTAACCCTAACCCTAACCCTAACCCTAACCCTAACCCTAACCCTAACCCTAACCCTAACCCTAACCCTAACCCTAACCCTAACCCTAACCCTAACCCTAACCCTAACCCTAACCCTAACCCTAACCCTAACCCTAACCCTAACCCTAACCCTAACCCTAACCCTAACCCTAACCCTAACCCTAACCCTAACCCTAACCCTAACCCTAACCGCTAACCCTAACCCTAACCCTAACCCTAACCCTAACCCTAACCCTAACCCTAACCCTAACCCTAACCCTAACCCTAACCCTAACCCTAACCCTAACCCTAACCCTAACCCTAACCCTAACCCTAACCCTAACCCTAACCCTAACCCTAACCCTAACCCTAACCCTAACCCTAACCCTAACCCTAACCCTAACCCTAACCCTAACCCTAACCCTAACCCTAACCCTAACCCTAACCCTAACCCTAACCCTAACCCTAACCCTAACCCTAACCCTAACCCTAACCCTAACCCTAACCCTAACCCTAACCCTAACCCTAACCCTAACCCTAACCCTAACCCTAACCCTAACCCTAACCCTAACCCTAACCCTAACCCTAACCCTAACCCTAACCCTAACCCTAACCCTAACCCTAACCCTAACCCTAACCCTAACCCTAACCCTAACCCTAACCCTAACCCTAACCCTAACCCTAACCCTAACCCTAACCCTAACCCTAACCCTAACCCTAACCCTAACCCTAACCCTAACCCTAACCCTAACCCTAACCCTAACCCTAACCCTAACCCTAACCCTAACCCTAACCCTAACCCTAACCCTAACCCTAACCCTAACCCTAACCCTAACCCTAACCCTAACCCTAACCCTAACCCTAACCCTAACCCTAACCCTAACCCTAACCCTAACCCTAACCCTAACCCTAACCCTAACCCTAACCCTAACCCTAACCCTAACCCTAACCCTAACCCTAACCCTAACCCTAACCCTAACCCTAACCCTAACCCTAACCCTAACCCTAACCCTAACCCTAACCCTAACCCTAACCCTAACCCTAACCCTAACCCTAACCCTAACCCTAACCCTAACCCTAACCCTAACCCTAACCCTAACCCTAACCCTAACCCTAACCCTAACCCTAACCCTAACCCTAACCCTAACCCTAACCCTAACCCTAACCCTAACCCTAACCCTAACCCTAACCCTAACCCTAACCCTAACCCTAACCCTAACCCTAACCCTAACCCTAACCCTAACCCTAACCCTAACCCTAACCCTAACCCTAACCCTAACCCTAACCCTAACCCTAACCCTAACCCTAACCCTAACCCTAACCCTAACCCTAACCCTAACCCTAACCCTAACCCTAACCCTAACCCTAACCCTAACCCTAACCCTAACCCTAACCCTAACCCTAACCCTAACCCTAACCCTAACCCTAACCCTAACCCTAACCCTAACCCTAACCCTAACCCTAACCCTAACCCTAACCCTAACCCTAACCCTAACCCTAACCCTAACCCTAACCCTAACCCTAACCCTAACCCTAACCCTAACCCTAACCCTAACCCTAACCCTAACCCTAACCCTAACCCTAACCCTAACCCTAACCCTAACCCTAACCCTAACCCTAACCCTAACCCTAACCCTAACCCTAACCCTAACCCTAACCCTAACCCTAACCCTAACCCTAACCCTAACCCTAACCCTAACCCTAACCCTAACCCTAACCCTAACCCTAACCCTAACCCTAACCCTAACCCTAACCCTAACCCTAACCCTAACCCTAACCCTAACCCTAACCCTAACCCTAACCCTAACCCTAACCCTAACCCTAACCCTAACCCTAACCCTAACCCTAACCCTAACCCTAACCCTAACCCTAACCCTAACCCTAACCCTAACCCTAACCCTAACCCTAACCCTAACCCTAACCCTAACCCTAACCCTAACCCTAACCCTAACCCTAACCCTAACCCTAACCCTAACCCTAACCCTAACCCTAACCCTAACCCTAACCCTAACCCTAACCCTAACCCTAACCCTAACCCTAACCCTAACCCTAACCCTAACCCTAACCCTAACCCTAACCCTAACCCTAACCCTAACCCTAACCCTAACCCTAACCCTAACCCTAACCCTAACCCTAACCCTAACCCTAACCCTAACCCTAACCCTAACCCTAACCCTAACCCTAACCCTAACCCTAACCCTAACCCTAACCCTAACCCTAACCCTAACCCTAACCCTAACCCTAACCCTAACCCTAACCCTAACCCTAACCCTAACCCTAACCCTAACCCTAACCCTAACCCTAACCCTAACCCTAACCCTAACCCTAACCCTAACCCTAACCCTAACCCTAACCCTAACCCTAACCCTAACCCTAACCCTAACCCTAACCCTAACCCTAACCCTAACCCTAACCCTAACCCTAACCCTAACCCTAACCCTAACCCTAACCCTAACCCTAACCCTAACCCTAACCCTAACCCTAACCCTAACCCTAACCCTAACCCTAACCCTAACCCTAACCCTAACCCTAACCCTAACCCTAACCCTAACCCTAACCCTAACCCTAACCCTAACCCTAACCCTAACCCTAACCCTAACCCTAACCCTAACCCTAACCCTAACCCTAACCCTAACCCTAACCCTAACCCTAACCCTAACCCTAACCCTAACCCTAACCCTAACCCTAACCCTAACCCTAACCCTAACCCTAACCCTAACCCTAACCCTAACCCTAACCCTAACCCTAACCCTAACCCTAACCCTAACCCTAACCCTAACCCTAACCCTAACCCTAACCCTAACCCTAACCCTAACCCTAACCCTAACCCTAACCCTAACCCTAACCCTAACCCTAACCCTAACCCTAACCCTAACCCTAACCCTAACCCTAACCCTAACCCTAACCCTAACCCTAACCCTAACCCTAACCCTAACCCTAACCCTAACCCTAACCCTAACCCTAACCCTAACCCTAACCCTAACCCTAACCCTAACCCTAACCCTAACCCTAACCCTAACCCTAACCCTAACCCTAACCCTAACCCTAACCCTAACCCTAACCCTAACCCTAACCCTAACCCTAACCCTAACCCTAACCCTAACCCTAACCCTAACCCTAACCCTAACCCTAACCCTAACCCTAACCCTAACCCTAACCCTAACCCTAACCCTAACCCTAACCCTAACCCTAACCCTAACCCTAACCCTAACCCTAACCCTAACCCTAACCCTAACCCTAACCCTAACCCTAACCCTAACCCTAACCCTAACCCTAACCCTAACCCTAACCCTAACCCTAACCCTAACCCTAACCCTAACCCTAACCCTAACCCTAACCCTAACCCTAACCCTAACCCTAACCCTAACCCTAACCCTAACCCTAACCCTAACCCTAACCCTAACCCTAACCCTAACCCTAACCCTAACCCTAACCCTAACCCTAACCCTAACCCTAACCCTAACCCTAACCCTAACCCTAACCCTAACCCTAACCCTAACCCTAACCCTAACCCTAACCCTAACCCTAACCCTAACCCTAACCCTAACCCTAACCCTAACCCTAACCCTAACCCTAACCCTAACCCTAACCCTAACCCTAACCCTAACCCTAACCCTAACCCTAACCCTAACCCTAACCCTAACCCTAACCCTAACCCTAACCCTAACCCTAACCCTAACCCTAACCCTAACCCTAACCCTAACCCTAACCCTAACCCTAACCCTAACCCTAACCCTAACCCTAACCCTAACCCTAACCCTAACCCTAACCCTAACCCTAACCCTAACCCTAACCCTAACCCTAACCCTAACCCTAACCCTAACCCTAACCCTAACCCTAACCCTAACCCTAACCCTAACCCTAACCCTAACCCTAACCCTAACCCTAACCCTAACCCTAACCCTAACCCTAACCCTAACCCTAACCCTAACCCTAACCCTAACCCTAACCCTAACCCTAACCCTAACCCTAACCCTAACCCTAACCCTAACCCTAACCCTAACCCTAACCCTAACCCTAACCCTAACCCTAACCCTAACCCTAACCCTAACCCTAACCCTAACCCTAACCCTAACCCTAACCCTAACCCTAACCCTAACCCTAACCCTAACCCTAACCCTAACCCTAACCCTAACCCTAACCCTAACCCTAACCCTAACCCTAACCCTAACCCTAACCCTAACCCTAACCCTAACCCTAACCCTAACCCTAACCCTAACCCTAACCCTAACCCTAACCCTAACCCTAACCCTAACCCTAACCCTAACCCTAACCCTAACCCTAACCCTAACCCTAACCCTAACCCTAACCCTAACCCTAACCCTAACCCTAACCCTAACCCTAACCCTAACCCTAACCCTAACCCTAACCCTAACCCTAACCCTAACCCTAACCCTAACCCTAACCCTAACCCTAACCCTAACCCTAACCCTAACCCTAACCCTAACCCTAACCCTAACCCTAACCCTAACCCTAACCCTAACCCTAACCCTAACCCTAACCCTAACCCTAACCCTAACCCTAACCCTAACCCTAACCCTAACCCTAACCCTAACCCTAACCCTAACCCTAACCCTAACCCTAACCCTAACCCTAACCCTAACCCTAACCCTAACCCTAACCCTAACCCTAACCCTAACCCTAACCCTAACCCTAACCCTAACCCTAACCCTAACCCTAACCCTAACCCTAACCCTAACCCTAACCCTAACCCTAACCCTAACCCTAACCCTAACCCTAACCCTAACCCTAACCCTAACCCTAACCCTAACCCTAACCCTAACCCTAACCCTAACCCTAACCCTAACCCTAACCCTAACCCTAACCCTAACCCTAACCCTAACCCTAACCCTAACCCTAACCCTAACCCTAACCCTAACCCTAACCCTAACCCTAACCCTAACCCTAACCCTAACCCTAACCCTAACCCTAACCCTAACCCTAACCCTAACCCTAACCCTAACCCTAACCCTAACCCTAACCCTAACCCTAACCCTAACCCTAACCCTAACCCTAACCCTAACCCTAACCCTAACCCTAACCCTAACCCTAACCCTAACCCTAACCCTAACCCTAACCCTAACCCTAACCCTAACCCTAACCCTAACCCTAACCCTAACCCTAACCCTAACCCTAACCCTAACCCTAACCCTAACCCTAACCCTAACCCTAACCCTAACCCTAACCCTAACCCTAACCCTAACCCTAACCCTAACCCTAACCCTAACCCTAACCCTAACCCTAACCCTAACCCTAACCCTAACCCTAACCCTAACCCTAACCCTAACCCTAACCCTAACCCTAACCCTAACCCTAACCCTAACCCTAACCCTAACCCTAACCCTAACCCTAACCCTAACCCTAACCCTAACCCTAACCCTAACCCTAACCCTAACCCTAACCCTAACCCTAACCCTAACCCTAACCCTAACCCTAACCCTAACCCTAACCCTAACCCTAACCCTAACCCTAACCCTAACCCTAACCCTAACCCTAACCCTAACCCTAACCCTAACCCTAACCCTAACCCTAACCCTAACCCTAACCCTAACCCTAACCCTAACCCTAACCCTAACCCTAACCCTAACCCTAACCCTAACCCTAACCCTAACCCTAACCCTAACCCTAACCCTAACCCTAACCCTAACCCTAACCCTAACCCTAACCCTAACCCTAACCCTAACCCTAACCCTAACCCTAACCCTAACCCTAACCCTAACCCTAACCCTAACCCTAACCCTAACCCTAACCCTAACCCTAACCCTAACCCTAACCCTAACCCTAACCCTAACCCTAACCCTAACCCTAACCCTAACCCTAACCCTAACCCTAACCCTAACCCTAACCCTAACCCTAACCCTAACCCTAACCCTAACCCTAACCCTAACCCTAACCCTAACCCTAACCCTAACCCTAACCCTAACCCTAACCCTAACCCTAACCCTAACCCTAACCCTAACCCTAACCCTAACCCTAACCCTAACCCTAACCCTAACCCTAACCCTAACCCTAACCCTAACCCTAACCCTAACCCTAACCCTAACCCTAACCCTAACCCTAACCCTAACCCTAACCCTAACCCTAACCCTAACCCTAACCCTAACCCTAACCCTAACCCTAACCCTAACCCTAACCCTAACCCTAACCCTAACCCTAACCCTAACCCTAACCCTAACCCTAACCCTAACCCTAACCCTAACCCTAACCCTAACCCTAACCCTAACCCTAACCCTAACCCTAACCCTAACCCTAACCCTAACCCTAACCCTAACCCTAACCCTAACCCTAACCCTAACCCTAACCCTAACCCTAACCCTAACCCTAACCCTAACCCTAACCCTAACCCTAACCCTAACCCTAACCCTAACCCTAACCCTAACCCTAACCCTAACCCTAACCCTAACCCTAACCCTAACCCTAACCCTAACCCTAACCCTAACCCTAACCCTAACCCTAACCCTAACCCTAACCCTAACCCTAACCCTAACCCTAACCCTAACCCTAACCCTAACCCTAACCCTAACCCTAACCCTAACCCTAACCCTAACCCTAACCCTAACCCTAACCCTAACCCTAACCCTAACCCTAACCCTAACCCTAACCCTAACCCTAACCCTAACCCTAACCCTAACCCTAACCCTAACCCTAACCCTAACCCTAACCCTAACCCTAACCCTAACCCTAACCCTAACCCTAACCCTAACCCTAACCCTAACCCTAACCCTAACCCTAACCCTAACCCTAACCCTAACCCTAACCCTAACCCTAACCCTAACCCTAACCCTAACCCTAACCCTAACCCTAACCCTAACCCTAACCCTAACCCTAACCCTAACCCTAACCCTAACCCTAACCCTAACCCTAACCCTAACCCTAACCCTAACCCTAACCCTAACCCTAACCCTAACCCTAACCCTAACCCTAACCCTAACCCTAACCCTAACCCTAACCCTAACCCTAACCCTAACCCTAACCCTAACCCTAACCCTAACCCTAACCCTAACCCTAACCCTAACCCTAACCCTAACCCTAACCCTAACCCTAACCCTAACCCTAACCCTAACCCTAACCCTAACCCTAACCCTAACCCTAACCCTAACCCTAACCCTAACCCTAACCCTAACCCTAACCCTAACCCTAACCCTAACCCTAACCCTAACCCTAACCCTAACCCTAACCCTAACCCTAACCCTAACCCTAACCCTAACCCTAACCCTAACCCTAACCCTAACCCTAACCCTAACCCTAACCCTAACCCTAACCCTAACCCTAACCCTAACCCTAACCCTAACCCTAACCCTAACCCTAACCCTAACCCTAACCCTAACCCTAACCCTAACCCTAACCCTAACCCTAACCCTAACCCTAACCCTAACCCTAACCCTAACCCTAACCCTAACCCTAACCCTAACCCTAACCCTAACCCTAACCCTAACCCTAACCCTAACCCTAACCCTAACCCTAACCCTAACCCTAACCCTAACCCTAACCCTAACCCTAACCCTAACCCTAACCCTAACCCTAACCCTAACCCTAACCCTAACCCTAACCCTAACCCTAACCCTAACCCTAACCCTAACCCTAACCCTAACCCTAACCCTAACCCTAACCCTAACCCTAACCCTAACCCTAACCCTAACCCTAACCCTAACCCTAACCCTAACCCTAACCCTAACCCTAACCCTAACCCTAACCCTAACCCTAACCCTAACCCTAACCCTAACCCTAACCCTAACCCTAACCCTAACCCTAACCCTAACCCTAACCCTAACCCTAACCCTAACCCTAACCCTAACCCTAACCCTAACCCTAACCCTAACCCTAACCCTAACCCTAACCCTAACCCTAACCCTAACCCTAACCCTAACCCTAACCCTAACCCTAACCCTAACCCTAACCCTAACCCTAACCCTAACCCTAACCCTAACCCTAACCCTAACCCTAACCCTAACCCTAACCCTAACCCTAACCCTAACCCTAACCCTAACCCTAACCCTAACCCTAACCCTAACCCTAACCCTAACCCTAACCCTAACCCTAACCCTAACCCTAACCCTAACCCTAACCCTAACCCTAACCCTAACCCTAACCCTAACCCTAACCCTAACCCTAACCCTAACCCTAACCCTAACCCTAACCCTAACCCTAACCCTAACCCTAACCCTAACCCTAACCCTAACCCTAACCCTAACCCTAACCCTAACCCTAACCCTAACCCTAACCCTAACCCTAACCCTAACCCTAACCCTAACCCTAACCCTAACCCTAACCCTAACCCTAACCCTAACCCTAACCCTAACCCTAACCCTAACCCTAACCCTAACCCTAACCCTAACCCTAACCCTAACCCTAACCCTAACCCTAACCCTAACCCTAACCCTAACCCTAACCCTAACCCTAACCCTAACCCTAACCCTAACCCTAACCCTAACCCTAACCCTAACCCTAACCCTAACCCTAACCCTAACCCTAACCCTAACCCTAACCCTAACCCTAACCCTAACCCTAACCCTAACCCTAACCCTAACCCTAACCCTAACCCTAACCCTAACCCTAACCCTAACCCTAACCCTAACCCTAACCCTAACCCTAACCCTAACCCTAACCCTAACCCTAACCCTAACCCTAACCCTAACCCTAACCCTAACCCTAACCCTAACCCTAACCCTAACCCTAACCCTAACCCTAACCCTAACCCTAACCCTAACCCTAACCCTAACCCTAACCCTAACCCTAACCCTAACCCTAACCCTAACCCTAACCCTAACCCTAACCCTAACCCTAACCCTAACCCTAACCCTAACCCTAACCCTAACCCTAACCCTAACCCTAACCCTAACCCTAACCCTAACCCTAACCCTAACCCTAACCCTAACCCTAACCCTAACCCTAACCCTAACCCTAACCCTAACCCTAACCCTAACCCTAACCCTAACCCTAACCCTAACCCTAACCCTAACCCTAACCCTAACCCTAACCCTAACCCTAACCCTAACCCTAACCCTAACCCTAACCCTAACCCTAACCCTAACCCTAACCCTAACCCTAACCCTAACCCTAACCCTAACCCTAACCCTAACCCTAACCCTAACCCTAACCCTAACCCTAACCCTAACCCTAACCCTAACCCTAACCCTAACCCTAACCCTAACCCTAACCCTAACCCTAACCCTAACCCTAACCCTAACCCTAACCCTAACCCTAACCCTAACCCTAACCCTAACCCTAACCCTAACCCTAACCCTAACCCTAACCCTAACCCTAACCCTAACCCTAACCCTAACCCTAACCCTAACCCTAACCCTAACCCTAACCCTAACCCTAACCCTAACCCTAACCCTAACCCTAACCCTAACCCTAACCCTAACCCTAACCCTAACCCTAACCCTAACCCTAACCCTAACCCTAACCCTAACCCTAACCCTAACCCTAACCCTAACCCTAACCCTAACCCTAACCCTAACCCTAACCCTAACCCTAACCCTAACCCTAACCCTAACCCTAACCCTAACCCTAACCCTAACCCTAACCCTAACCCTAACCCTAACCCTAACCCTAACCCTAACCCTAACCCTAACCCTAACCCTAACCCTAACCCTAACCCTAACCCTAACCCTAACCCTAACCCTAACCCTAACCCTAACCCTAACCCTAACCCTAACCCTAACCCTAACCCTAACCCTAACCCTAACCCTAACCCTAACCCTAACCCTAACCCTAACCCTAACCCTAACCCTAACCCTAACCCTAACCCTAACCCTAACCCTAACCCTAACCCTAACCCTAACCCTAACCCTAACCCTAACCCTAACCCTAACCCTAACCCTAACCCTAACCCTAACCCTAACCCTAACCCTAACCCTAACCCTAACCCTAACCCTAACCCTAACCCTAACCCTAACCCTAACCCTAACCCTAACCCTAACCCTAACCCTAACCCTAACCCTAACCCTAACCCTAACCCTAACCCTAACCCTAACCCTAACCCTAACCCTAACCCTAACCCTAACCCTAACCCTAACCCTAACCCTAACCCTAACCCTAACCCTAACCCTAACCCTAACCCTAACCCTAACCCTAACCCTAACCCTAACCCTAACCCTAACCCTAACCCTAACCCTAACCCTAACCCTAACCCTAACCCTAACCCTAACCCTAACCCTAACCCTAACCCTAACCCTAACCCTAACCCTAACCCTAACCCTAACCCTAACCCTAACCCTAACCCTAACCCTAACCCTAACCCTAACCCTAACCCTAACCCTAACCCTAACCCTAACCCTAACCCTAACCCTAACCCTAACCCTAACCCTAACCCTAACCCTAACCCTAACCCTAACCCTAACCCTAACCCTAACCCTAACCCTAACCCTAACCCTAACCCTAACCCTAACCCTAACCCTAACCCTAACCCTAACCCTAACCCTAACCCTAACCCTAACCCTAACCCTAACCCTAACCCTAACCCTAACCCTAACCCTAACCCTAACCCTAACCCTAACCCTAACCCTAACCCTAACCCTAACCCTAACCCTAACCCTAACCCTAACCCTAACCCTAACCCTAACCCTAACCCTAACCCTAACCCTAACCCTAACCCTAACCCTAACCCTAACCCTAACCCTAACCCTAACCCTAACCCTAACCCTAACCCTAACCCTAACCCTAACCCTAACCCTAACCCTAACCCTAACCCTAACCCTAACCCTAACCCTAACCCTAACCCTAACCCTAACCCTAACCCTAACCCTAACCCTAACCCTAACCCTAACCCTAACCCTAACCCTAACCCTAACCCTAACCCTAACCCTAACCCTAACCCTAACCCTAACCCTAACCCTAACCCTAACCCTAACCCTAACCCTAACCCTAACCCTAACCCTAACCCTAACCCTAACCCTAACCCTAACCCTAACCCTAACCCTAACCCTAACCCTAACCCTAACCCTAACCCTAACCCTAACCCTAACCCTAACCCTAACCCTAACCCTAACCCTAACCCTAACCCTAACCCTAACCCTAACCCTAACCCTAACCCTAACCCTAACCCTAACCCTAACCCTAACCCTAACCCTAACCCTAACCCTAACCCTAACCCTAACCCTAACCCTAACCCTAACCCTAACCCTAACCCTAACCCTAACCCTAACCCTAACCCTAACCCTAACCCTAACCCTAACCCTAACCCTAACCCTAACCCTAACCCTAACCCTAACCCTAACCCTAACCCTAACCCTAACCCTAACCCTAACCCTAACCCTAACCCTAACCCTAACCCTAACCCTAACCCTAACCCTAACCCTAACCCTAACCCTAACCCTAACCCTAACCCTAACCCTAACCCTAACCCTAACCCTAACCCTAACCCTAACCCTAACCCTAACCCTAACCCTAACCCTAACCCTAACCCTAACCCTAACCCTAACCCTAACCCTAACCCTAACCCTAACCCTAACCCTAACCCTAACCCTAACCCTAACCCTAACCCTAACCCTAACCCTAACCCTAACCCTAACCCTAACCCTAACCCTAACCCTAACCCTAACCCTAACCCTAACCCTAACCCTAACCCTAACCCTAACCCTAACCCTAACCCTAACCCTAACCCTAACCCTAACCCTAACCCTAACCCTAACCCTAACCCTAACCCTAACCCTAACCCTAACCCTAACCCTAACCCTAACCCTAACCCTAACCCTAACCCTAACCCTAACCCTAACCCTAACCCTAACCCTAACCCTAACCCTAACCCTAACCCTAACCCTAACCCTAACCCTAACCCTAACCCTAACCCTAACCCTAACCCTAACCCTAACCCTAACCCTAACCCTAACCCTAACCCTAACCCTAACCCTAACCCTAACCCTAACCCTAACCCTAACCCTAACCCTAACCCTAACCCTAACCCTAACCCTAACCCTAACCCTAACCCTAACCCTAACCCTAACCCTAACCCTAACCCTAACCCTAACCCTAACCCTAACCCTAACCCTAACCCTAACCCTAACCCTAACCCTAACCCTAACCCTAACCCTAACCCTAACCCTAACCCTAACCCTAACCCTAACCCTAACCCTAACCCTAACCCTAACCCTAACCCTAACCCTAACCCTAACCCTAACCCTAACCCTAACCCTAACCCTAACCCTAACCCTAACCCTAACCCTAACCCTAACCCTAACCCTAACCCTAACCCTAACCCTAACCCTAACCCTAACCCTAACCCTAACCCTAACCCTAACCCTAACCCTAACCCTAACCCTAACCCTAACCCTAACCCTAACCCTAACCCTAACCCTAACCCTAACCCTAACCCTAACCCTAACCCTAACCCTAACCCTAACCCTAACCCTAACCCTAACCCTAACCCTAACCCTAACCCTAACCCTAACCCTAACCCTAACCCTAACCCTAACCCTAACCCTAACCCTAACCCTAACCCTAACCCTAACCCTAACCCTAACCCTAACCCTAACCCTAACCCTAACCCTAACCCTAACCCTAACCCTAACCCTAACCCTAACCCTAACCCTAACCCTAACCCTAACCCTAACCCTAACCCTAACCCTAACCCTAACCCTAACCCTAACCCTAACCCTAACCCTAACCCTAACCCTAACCCTAACCCTAACCCTAACCCTAACCCTAACCCTAACCCTAACCCTAACCCTAACCCTAACCCTAACCCTAACCCTAACCCTAACCCTAACCCTAACCCTAACCCTAACCCTAACCCTAACCCTAACCCTAACCCTAACCCTAACCCTAACCCTAACCCTAACCCTAACCCTAACCCTAACCCTAACCCTAACCCTAACCCTAACCCTAACCCTAACCCTAACCCTAACCCTAACCCTAACCCTAACCCTAACCCTAACCCTAACCCTAACCCTAACCCTAACCCTAACCCTAACCCTAACCCTAACCCTAACCCTAACCCTAACCCTAACCCTAACCCTAACCCTAACCCTAACCCTAACCCTAACCCTAACCCTAACCCTAACCCTAACCCTAACCCTAACCCTAACCCTAACCCTAACCCTAACCCTAACCCTAACCCTAACCCTAACCCTAACCCTAACCCTAACCCTAACCCTAACCCTAACCCTAACCCTAACCCTAACCCTAACCCTAACCCTAACCCTAACCCTAACCCTAACCCTAACCCTAACCCTAACCCTAACCCTAACCCTAACCCTAACCCTAACCCTAACCCTAACCCTAACCCTAACCCTAACCCTAACCCTAACCCTAACCCTAACCCTAACCCTAACCCTAACCCTAACCCTAACCCTAACCCTAACCCTAACCCTAACCCTAACCCTAACCCTAACCCTAACCCTAACCCTAACCCTAACCCTAACCCTAACCCTAACCCTAACCCTAACCCTAACCCTAACCCTAACCCTAACCCTAACCCTAACCCTAACCCTAACCCTAACCCTAACCCTAACCCTAACCCTAACCCTAACCCTAACCCTAACCCTAACCCTAACCCTAACCCTAACCCTAACCCTAACCCTAACCCTAACCCTAACCCTAACCCTAACCCTAACCCTAACCCTAACCCTAACCCTAACCCTAACCCTAACCCTAACCCTAACCCTAACCCTAACCCTAACCCTAACCCTAACCCTAACCCTAACCCTAACCCTAACCCTAACCCTAACCCTAACCCTAACCCTAACCCTAACCCTAACCCTAACCCTAACCCTAACCCTAACCCTAACCCTAACCCTAACCCTAACCCTAACCCTAACCCTAACCCTAACCCTAACCCTAACCCTAACCCTAACCCTAACCCTAACCCTAACCCTAACCCTAACCCTAACCCTAACCCTAACCCTAACCCTAACCCTAACCCTAACCCTAACCCTAACCCTAACCCTAACCCTAACCCTAACCCTAACCCTAACCCTAACCCTAACCCTAACCCTAACCCTAACCCTAACCCTAACCCTAACCCTAACCCTAACCCTAACCCTAACCCTAACCCTAACCCTAACCCTAACCCTAACCCTAACCCTAACCCTAACCCTAACCCTAACCCTAACCCTAACCCTAACCCTAACCCTAACCCTAACCCTAACCCTAACCCTAACCCTAACCCTAACCCTAACCCTAACCCTAACCCTAACCCTAACCCTAACCCTAACCCTAACCCTAACCCTAACCCTAACCCTAACCCTAACCCTAACCCTAACCCTAACCCTAACCCTAACCCTAACCCTAACCCTAACCCTAACCCTAACCCTAACCCTAACCCTAACCCTAACCCTAACCCTAACCCTAACCCTAACCCTAACCCTAACCCTAACCCTAACCCTAACCCTAACCCTAACCCTAACCCTAACCCTAACCCTAACCCTAACCCTAACCCTAACCCTAACCCTAACCCTAACCCTAACCCTAACCCTAACCCTAACCCTAACCCTAACCCTAACCCTAACCCTAACCCTAACCCTAACCCTAACCCTAACCCTAACCCTAACCCTAACCCTAACCCTAACCCTAACCCTAACCCTAACCCTAACCCTAACCCTAACCCTAACCCTAACCCTAACCCTAACCCTAACCCTAACCCTAACCCTAACCCTAACCCTAACCCTAACCCTAACCCTAACCCTAACCCTAACCCTAACCCTAACCCTAACCCTAACCCTAACCCTAACCCTAACCCTAACCCTAACCCTAACCCTAACCCTAACCCTAACCCTAACCCTAACCCTAACCCTAACCCTAACCCTAACCCTAACCCTAACCCTAACCCTAACCCTAACCCTAACCCTAACCCTAACCCTAACCCTAACCCTAACCCTAACCCTAACCCTAACCCTAACCCTAACCCTAACCCTAACCCTAACCCTAACCCTAACCCTAACCCTAACCCTAACCCTAACCCTAACCCTAACCCTAACCCTAACCCTAACCCTAACCCTAACCCTAACCCTAACCCTAACCCTAACCCTAACCCTAACCCTAACCCTAACCCTAACCCTAACCCTAACCCTAACCCTAACCCTAACCCTAACCCTAACCCTAACCCTAACCCTAACCCTAACCCTAACCCTAACCCTAACCCTAACCCTAACCCTAACCCTAACCCTAACCCTAACCCTAACCCTAACCCTAACCCTAACCCTAACCCTAACCCTAACCCTAACCCTAACCCTAACCCTAACCCTAACCCTAACCCTAACCCTAACCCTAACCCTAACCCTAACCCTAACCCTAACCCTAACCCTAACCCTAACCCTAACCCTAACCCTAACCCTAACCCTAACCCTAACCCTAACCCTAACCCTAACCCTAACCCTAACCCTAACCCTAACCCTAACCCTAACCCTAACCCTAACCCTAACCCTAACCCTAACCCTAACCCTAACCCTAACCCTAACCCTAACCCTAACCCTAACCCTAACCCTAACCCTAACCCTAACCCTAACCCTAACCCTAACCCTAACCCTAACCCTAACCCTAACCCTAACCCTAACCCTAACCCTAACCCTAACCCTAACCCTAACCCTAACCCTAACCCTAACCCTAACCCTAACCCTAACCCTAACCCTAACCCTAACCCTAACCCTAACCCTAACCCTAACCCTAACCCTAACCCTAACCCTAACCCTAACCCTAACCCTAACCCTAACCCTAACCCTAACCCTAACCCTAACCCTAACCCTAACCCTAACCCTAACCCTAACCCTAACCCTAACCCTAACCCTAACCCTAACCCTAACCCTAACCCTAACCCTAACCCTAACCCTAACCCTAACCACCCTAACCCTAACCCTAACCCTAACCCTAACCCTAACCCTAACCCTAACCCTAACCCTAACCCTAACCCTAACCCTAACCCTAACCCTAACCCTAACCCTAACCCTAACCCTAACCCTAACCCTAACCCTAACCCTAACCCTAACCCTAACCCTAACCCTAACCCTAACCCTAACCCTAACCCTAACCCTAACCCTAACCCTAACCCTAACCCTAACCCTAACCCTAACCCTAACCCTAACCCTAACCCTAACCCTAACCCTAACCCTAACCCTAACCCTAACCCTAACCCTAACCCTAACCCTAACCCCTAACCCTAACCCTAACCCTAACCCTAACCCTAACCCTAACCCTAACCCTAACCCTAACCCTAACCCTAACCCTAACCCTAACCCTAACCCTAACCCTAACCCTAACCCTAACCCTAACCCTAACCCTAACCCTAACCCTAACCCTAACCCTAACCCTAACCCTAACCCTAACCCTAACCCTAACCCTAACCCTAACCCTAACCCTAACCCTAACCCTAACCCTAACCCTAACCCTAACCCTAACCCTAACCCTAACCCTAACCCTAACCCTAACCCTAACCCTAACCCTAACCCTAACCCTAACCCTAACCCTAACCCTAACCCTAACCCTAACCCTAACCCTAACCCTAAC
Organism: Henricia sp. BOLD:AAB3569; assembly: GCA_037783545.1. Taxonomy (NCBI): domain Eukaryota; kingdom Metazoa; phylum Echinodermata; class Asteroidea; order Spinulosida; family Echinasteridae; genus Henricia; species Henricia sp. BOLD:AAB3569. Next base: position 59,265 of record JBBELK010001547.1, on the reverse strand, counting down.
CCTAACCCTAACCCTAACCCTAACCCTAACCCTAACCCTAACCCTAACCCTAACCCTAACCCTAACCCTAACCCTAACCCTAACCCTAACCCTAACCCTAACCCTAACCCTAACCCTAACCCTAACCCTAACCCTAACCCTAACCCTAACCCTAACCCTAACCCTAACCCTAACCCTAACCCTAACCCTAACCCTAACCCTAACCCTAACCCTAACCCTAACCCTAACCCTAACCCTAACCCTAACCCTAACCCTAACCCTAACCCTAACCCTAACCCTAACCCTAACCCTAACCCTAACCCTAACCCTAACCCTAACCCTAACCCTAACCCTAACCCTAACCCTAACCCTAACCCTAACCCTAACCCTAACCCTAACCCTAACCCTAACCCCTAACCCTAACCCTAACCCTAACCCTAACCCTAACCCTAACCCTAACCCTAACCCTAACCCTAACCCTAACCCTAACCCTAACCCTAACCCTAACCCTAACCCTAACCCTAACCCTAACCCTAACCCTAACCCTAACCCTAACCCTAACCCTAACCCTAACCCTAACCCTAACCCTAACCCTAACCCTAACCCTAACCCTAACCCTAACCCTAACCCTAACCCTAACCCTAACCCTAACCCTAACCCTAACCCTAACCCTAACCCTAACCCTAACCCTAACCCTAACCCTAACCCTAACCCTAACCCTAACCCTAACCCTAACCCTAACCCTAACCCTAACCCTAACCCTAACCCTAACCCTAACCCTAACCCTAACCCTAACCCTAACCCTAACCCTAACCCTAACCCTAACCCTAACCCTAACCCTAACCCTAACCCTAACCCTAACCCTAACCCTAACCCTAACCCTAACCCTAACCCTAACCCTAACCCTAACCCTAACCCTAACCCTAACCCTAACCCTAACCCTAACCCTAACCCTAACCCTAACCCTAACCCTAACCCTAACCCTAACCCTAACCCTAACCCTAACCCTAACCCTAACCCTAACCCTAACCCTAACCCTAACCCTAACCCTAACCCTAACCCTAACCCTAACCCTAACCCTAACCCTAACCCTAACCCTAACCCTAACCCTAACCCTAACCCTAACCCTAACCCTAACCCTAACCCTAACCCTAACCCTAACCCTAACCCTAACCCTAACCCCTAACCCTAACCCTAACCCTAACCCTAACCCTAACCCTAACCCTAACCCTAACCCTAACCCTAACCCTAACCCTAACCCTAACCCTAACCCTAACCCTAACCCTAACCCTAACCCTAACCCTAACCCTAACCCTAACCCTAACCCTAACCCTAACCCTAACCCTAACCCTAACCCTAACCCTAACCCTAACCCTAACCCTAACCCTAACCCTAACCCTAACCCTAACCCTAACCCTAACCCTAACCCTAACCCTAACCCTAACCCTAACCCTAACCCTAACCCTAACCCTAACCCTAACCCTAACCCTAACCCTAACCCTAACCCCTAACCCTAACCCTAACCCTAACCCTAACCCTAACCCTAACCCTAACCCTAACCCTAACCCTAACCCTAACCCTAACCCTAACCCTAACCCTAACCCTAACCCTAACCCTAACCCTAACCCTAACCCTAACCCTAACCCTAACCCTAACCCTAACCCTAACCCTAACCCTAACCCTAACCCTAACCCTAACCCTAACCCTAACCCTAACCCTAACCCTAACCCTAACCCTAACCCTAACCCTAACCCTAACCCTAACCCTAACCCTAACCCTAACCCTAACCCTAACCCTAACCCTAACCCTAACCCTAACCCTAACCCTAACCCTAACCCTAACCCTAACCCTAACCCTAACCCTAACCCTAACCCTAACCCTAACCCTAACCCTAACCCTAACCCTAACCCTAACCCTAACCCTAACCCTAACCCTAACCCTAACCCTAACCCTAACCCTAACCCTAACCCTAACCCTAACCCTAACCCTAACCCTAACCCTAACCCTAACCCTAACCCTAACCCTAACCCTAACCCTAACCCTAACCCTAACCCTAACCCTAACCCTAACCCTAACCCTAACCCTAACCCTAACCCTAACCCTAACCCTAACCCTAACCCTAACCCTAACCCTAACCCTAACCCTAACCCTAACCCTAACCCTAACCCTAACCCTAACCCTAACCCTAACCCTAACCCTAACCCTAACCCTAACCCTAACCCTAACCCTAACCCTAACCCTAACCCTAACCCTAACCCTAACCCTAACCCTAACCCTAACCCTAACCCTAACCCTAACCCTAACCCTAACCCTAACCCTAACCCTAACCCTAACCCTAACCCTAACCCTAACCCTAACCCTAACCCTAACCCTAACCCTAACCCTAACCCTAACCCTAACCCTAACCCTAACCCTAACCCTAACCCTAACCCTAACCCTAACCCTAACCCTAACCCTAACCCTAACCCTAACCCTAACCCTAACCCTAACCCTAACCCTAACCCTAACCCTAACCCTAACCCTAACCCTAACCCTAACCCTAACCCTAACCCTAACCCTAACCCTAACCCTAACCCTAACCCTAACCCTAACCCTAACCCTAACCCTAACCCTAACCCTAACCCTAACCCTAACCCTAACCCTAACCCTAACCCTAACCCTAACCCTAACCCTAACCCTAACCCTAACCCTAACCCTAACCCTAACCCTAACCCTAACCCTAACCCTAACCCTAACCCTAACCCTAACCCTAACCCTAACCCTAACCCTAACCCTAACCCTAACCCTAACCCTAACCCTAACCCTAACCCTAACCCTAACCCTAACCCTAACCCTAACCCTAACCCTAACCCTAACCCTAACCCTAACCCTAACCCTAACCCTAACCCTAACCCTAACCCTAACCCTAACCCTAACCCTAACCCTAACCCTAACCCTAACCCTAACCCTAACCCTAACCCTAACCCCTAACCCTAACCCTAACCCTAACCCTAACCCTAACCCTAACCCTAACCCTAACCCTAACCCTAACCCTAACCCTAACCCTAACCCTAACCCTAACCCTAACCCTAACCCTAACCCTAACCCTAACCCTAACCCTAACCCTAACCCTAACCCTAACCCTAACCCTAACCCTAACCCTAACCCTAACCCTAACCCTAACCCTAACCCTAACCCTAACCCTAACCCTAACCCTAACCCTAACCCTAACCCTAACCCTAACCCTAACCCTAACCCTAACCCTAACCCTAACCCTAACCCTAACCCTAACCCTAACCCTAACCCTAACCCTAACCCTAACCCTAACCCTAACCCTAACCCTAACCCTAACCCTAACCCTAACCCTAACCCTAACCCTAACCCTAACCCTAACCCTAACCCTAACCCTAACCCTAACCCTAACCCTAACCCTAACCCTAACCCTAACCCTAACCCTAACCCTAACCCTAACCCTAACCCTAACCCTAACCCTAACCCTAACCCTAACCCTAACCCTAACCCTAACCCTAACCCTAACCCTAACCCTAACCCTAACCCTAACCCTAACCCTAACCCTAACCCTAACCCTAACCCTAACCCTAACCCTAACCCTAACCCTAACCCTAACCCTAACCCTAACCCTAACCCTAACCCTAACCCTAACCCTAACCCTAACCCTAACCCTAACCCTAACCCTAACCCTAACCCTAACCCTAACCCTAACCCTAACCCTAACCCTAACCCTAACCCTAACCCTAACCCTAACCCTAACCCTAACCCTAACCCTAACCCTAACCCTAACCCTAACCCTAACCCTAACCCTAACCCTAACCCTAACCCTAACCCTAACCCTAACCCTAACCCTAACCCTAACCCTAACCCTAACCCTAACCCTAACCCTAACCCTAACCCTAACCCTAACCCTAACCCTAACCCTAACCCTAACCCTAACCCTAACCCTAACCCTAACCCTAACCCTAACCCTAACCCTAACCCTAACCCTAACCCTAACCCTAACCCTAACCCTAACCCTAACCCTAACCCTAACCCTAACCCTAACCCTAACCCTAACCCTAACCCTAACCCTAACCCTAACCCTAACCCTAACCCTAACCCTAACCCTAACCCTAACCCTAACCCTAACCCTAACCCTAACCCTAACCCTAACCCTAACCCTAACCCTAACCCTAACCCTAACCCTAACCCTAACCCTAACCCTAACCCTAACCCTAACCCTAACCCTAACCCTAACCCTAACCCTAACCCTAACCCTAACCCTAACCCTAACCCTAACCCTAACCCTAACC
>JBBELK010001547.1:0-52500 GCA_037783545.1 Henricia sp. BOLD:AAB3569 | reverse complement strand
TACAAAATTTATTTCATTTTATTCAAATAAACGTAGAACATTTATCGTCAACAATTTAAGGTAGCGAATTTAACGTAGAAAATTTAACGTCGCAACTTGACCTTTATATTTTAATGTAGATAACGTTTTTAGATTTATTTAACGTAGAAAATTTAACATCGGAAAATTAAAGTAGAAATTTGACATTTAACATTTATTTATATTTATTCAAATTAACGTATAACATTTATCGTCGACAATTTAAGGTCGAAAATTTTACATCTAAATTTTAACGTCACGAATTTAACGTAGACAATTAAACAGAAAATTTGACGTCGACAATTTAATGTACAAAATTTTATGTAACAAATTTAACATCGCAAAATGACCTTTATATTTTAATGTAGATACTGTTTTTAAATTTATTCACATTTATCGTCGAAAATTTAATGTAACAAATTTAACGTAGAAAATTTAACGTCGCAAATTGACATTTATATTTTAATGTTTTTATATTTATTCAAATTTAACATAGAAAATTTAATGTACAAAATTTAACATCGCGAACTTAACGTGGACAATTAAACGTAGGAAATTTGACATAGAAAATTTATCGTCAAACAATTAACGTAGAAATTTGACGTTTAACATTTATTTATATTTATTCTAATTAACGTATAACATTTATCGTCGACAATTTCAGGTCGAAAATTTAACGTCTAAATTTTAACGTCGCGAACTTAACGTAAACAATTGAACATCGCATAATTTAAAGTAGACAATTAAACGTTGAAAATTTATCGTCGAATATTTAATGTACAAAATTTAACGTCAAAAATTTAACGTCGCAAATTTATGTTTTAATGTATATAATGTTTATTCAAATTTAACGTAGACAATTTATCGTCAAACATTTAACGTACAAAATTTAATGTAACAAATTTAACGTAGAAAATTTAACGTCGCAAATTGACCTTTAGATTTTAATGTAGATAATTTTTTTATATTTATTCAAATTTAACATTGAAAATTTGACGTAGACAATTTATCGTCAAATTTAATGTACACAATTTTATGTAAAAAATTTAACATCGATAATCTAACCTCGCAAATTCAACGTAGAAAATTTGACGTAGACAATTTATCGTCAAACATTTAACGTAGAAAATTTATCGTAGAAAATTTAAAGTCGGAAAATTAAAGTAGAAATTTAACATTTAACATTTATTTATATTTATTCAGATTAACGTATAACATTTAACGTCTACATTTTAACGTCACGCATTTATCGTAAAAAATTTAATGTACTTCATGTCAAATTTAACGTCGCGAACTTAACGTAAACAATTGAACGTCGCATAATGTAGACAATTAAACGTAGAAAATTTATCGTCGCAAATTCAACGTAGAAAATTTAACGTCGCAAATTGACCTTTATATTTTAATGTAGATAATGTTTTTCAATTTGACGTAGACAATTTATCGTCGAAAATTTAATGTACAAAATTTTATGTAACAAATTTAACGTAGAAAATTTAACGTCGCAAATTTACCTTTATATTTTAATGTAGATAATGTATTCAAATTTAACGTAGAAAATATTTCGTCGAAAATTTAATGTACAAAATTTAACGTCGGAAAATTAACATCGCAAACGTAAACAATTGAACGTCGCAAAATTTAACGTAGACAATTCAACGTAGGAAATTTGACGTAGACAATTTATCGTCGAAAATTTAATGTACACAATTTTATGTAACAAATTTAACGTCGAAAATTTAACATCGCAAATTCAACATAGAAAATTTAACGTCGAAAATTTACGTTTATATTTTAATGTAGATAATGTTTCTAAATTTATTCAAATTTAACGTAGAAAATTTGACGTAGACAATTTATCGTCAAACATTTAACATACAAAATTTAATGTACAAAATTTAACGTCGGAAATTTAACATCGCGAACTTAACGTAGACAATTAAACGTAGACAATTAAACGTAGGAAATTTGACGTAGACAATTTAACGTAGAAAATTTAACGTCGCAAATTGACCTTGATATTTTAATGTACATAATGTTTCTAAATTTATTCAAATTTAACGTAGAAAATTTAACGTTGAACATTTAACGTCGAAAATTTTACGTATAAACATTAGCTTTAACATTTATTTACATTTATTCCAATTAACTTTGAACATTTAACGTCAACAATTAACGTTTAAAATTTATTGCAAATTATTCAAATTAACTAAGAAAATTTAACGTCCAAAAATTAAGTTTCATATTGATTTAAATTTACTCAAATTAACGCCGACAATTTACGTTTAAATTTTATTTAAATTGATTCAAATTAACTTCGAAGATTTTACGTCGAACATTTAACGTCGAAAATTTAACGGAGAAAATTTAGCTTAGAACTTGAACTTTAAATTTGGTACATTTATTGCAAATTAAACTTGCATTTCAAACATTTCAGTTAAAAATTCACATTAAACTGGATTTATTTACGGTCATTTAAATTGATTGAAATTAAAGTGCAAACAATTTGTCGCCGTTCTCCGTCGCAATATTTTCATCGCACGTCAATTGACCGAAAATTTTTAATAACAATTAGATTCAATTTAGTTTTACTTACTTACTTTAATTTCAGTTAATTTATATTAAGGTACGTACAATTTAATTGCCTTTTTTCCTCGGTCTTCTCCGTCGTTCTTGGTTGCTTTTCTCCATCGATTTCTTCGGTCATCTTTCTCCATCACAATTGGCACGTCTGTTTCCGATGAGGACAGCTACAGAAATATCAAATACAAACAATGCGACTCAACATAAATTAAAGTTATGTTCATTTATACAAAATAAACTTAGCAAATTTCAGTTAAAAATAACTGACTAGACAAACAATCAAAATTATCTGCTAATAATTCAGTATAAAGAAAAGCATCCAAATAAATGAACACGCACCACATGCAGTTTTTGCAGTCTCCATCATCCGAAAAATAGCACTCAGACAGCATGTACAAATGTGCGCATCAAAATCTCATGTCATTGAGATCATCTACACAGATAGAAAAAACACAGTTAGTCAAACATAAACTAAATCAAAATTACAGTCATTGTTCATGAAACATAACAATCGTGAATATAAACACCGATAAACAAATAACTTATCTCTATAGCAAAGTACAATATTTACTGCACGACAGACTATGCCAGAGCGTCGGAAAAAAAATACACAAAGTTAGTCCATTAAAGCAAGATTCCAATCTTGAAACATGAAAATAAACACATTAATTAAAAAAATACTACATTTATTATCTTACCGAGGGAGCCAAAGCTACAAACGATAGAGTATGACAGGCTCTGCCGGCAGGTCATAATAGGTTGTTGAAGACATCTGCAGATAAACCAAACAAGAAAGTTAGTTCATTGCAAAACAAACAATTTCTCATCTGCAGGAAAAACTAACAGAGTTAGTCTCACAAAACAATTCAAAATTACAATCATGAATCATAAAACAAACAACAAAACAAATAAACAAATTAACAACTTATCTTCGTGGCAAATTACACAAAATACTGCACGACAAATTATGCAAACGACTTGTTACACGTGCATCACCATCCACATTTGTTAACAACATCTGCAAAAAAACAAAACAATACAGTTAGTGATTTGCAAAACAACACAACATAACAATCAGGAATCACATGAAACAAACAAACATTTATATAAAATACAAGCACAAAATAAATTTACATTTGTGAAAAAAAATACATAAATAACAACAATCATGAGCGCATCACCATCCCAGGTTGTTAACGACATTGGTAACTTATCTTCGTGGCCAGGTACAAAAATAAAGACGATAAACTACTCAAGTAACTCGTAATAGGCACATCACGCTCAGCCCACCCACCTAAGCCAATAACAAATGCAGCCTGTGACACATGCGCACATAGACTTTTTTCAAGTCTGCGTAATTTCTGATTCTCAATTTATCATCGTAAGTGCGTGTGACTAGCGCCAACTGTGACTTGTGCTACGTATACAGTATGCACGGCAAAAGTACAAGGCAGGCGTACGTAATGTACATTCGCACGTGTACACAAGCGGCATTTCGGGGAAACGCGGTTAACGTCAAAATTATTTATTTCCAACCGTGAAATTCTTCTACTTCCCGCAGGACTGGAGTGAAATTAATATATGAACATGTCAACTTTCACCAATCCGACTTAAAAGAGGTAAAACACACAGGAATTGAACAAATGTTCTAGGTTGATGTGTCCGAGATAAGCAAAATTCCGATCTACGCGATCAGACTTAAGCAAAGAGTGGCATACAAAAATCAAACGTTCCAAGCGATTTTGTCCGAGATAAGTGAAAATCCGACATCAACGAATCCGACTTAAGCAAGGTTTACTGTAATTTCATAATAATAATAAAGGTTTATTTAACACACGGTCTACATATAGAATATCGCAAAGCGCGATACATCATTCAAAAACAAATAAACATGATAATACTTACGAAATTACACAGTCATTTAAAACATTTAAAAGTTAGTTAAAATATTCATTAAGATTAAACTAATATAATATTATTAATAATAATAATAATAGTTTATTTAACACACGCTCTACATATAAAATATCGCACAGCGCGATACGGCATTGAAAAACAAATAAACATGATAATAATTACGAAATTATACGGTCATTTAAAACATTTAAAATATTCATTAAAAATAAATATTCATTTAAAGAAATGTAAACAAATGTCCGTCGGTTTTGACGGGAACAACAAATGCAGTGAAAAATCATAAGACTCCCCCCGAATTTAACTATGAATGCCGACCGGTAGTCTCCAATCAAAATATCGCAGTAAGTCTACACTTATCGGTATTGGCTTTTGCAGGTTCTTAACATGTGCGCGGACGGCCACTAACTGGATAAATCCCCCACTTAACTACTAATGTACGGCTGTACACTTCCATTGCACGAAAATGCATACTGGGGGCCCCTTCAGTATGCATTTTCGTGCAATGGAAGTTTCCAAAGGACTGTTTATTAAGATATCGATGTATCCTAGAATGGACGCCACTGTTGCACGCGATATAGCCAACACCGATAAGTAAAGACCTACGACAACACCTTGTTTAAAGACTACCGGTAGATTTCACAGCTCAAATGATAGAGCATCAGCCCATTAAACACAAAGTCTATGATTCTAATCCGGGAGGAACCAATTGGAGCCGACGCTTGGAGCCGACGCTTGGAGCCGACGCTTGGAGCCGAGAGCCGATGCTTGGAGTTTGGAGCCAATGCAGCCGACTCTGGGAGCTTTGAACCGAATTTTTTAGCCGACGCGTTAAGCCGCCGATTAGTTTCTTGTTTAGGACCAAAGTTTAAAAAAACAAAGTACTCATCTTTCTAAATGTGCTAAATCCACCGTCACAACTGCAATCTGCTCGTCTCCATCAGGCGATGATGTAGTCATGACGTACCAGTACGACAGACTCCACAAACTTCAAAATTTGCACCTCGCCATCCAATGAGAATATCTACAATAAAATAACAAAAACAAATTGACAGTAATAGTTCCTGCAAAACAAAAACCAATAACCAAACCAAACACACAAAAACATAACCTTACATGAGCCATCTATCGAGCTTTGTGCTCAAATGAGCCAGTGTTTTTTGTAACCCGTTAGCATATATATTTAATAGAGCTACTAGAGAGGAATGTTTTCCATTTTTTTAGAAAATTGCTAACATCGTACCCATTCATAAGTCTGGTAAAAAACATAATGTTGCCAACTATAGGCCCATTTCTCTTCTTCCCGAGTATCAAAGGTCTTTGAGAAAATCCTGTGTGAACAGATCATGTGTCACGTCCAAACCGCTATCGCCGAGCAGCAGCATGGTTTCATCCCCGGTAGAGATTGCTCCTCTAACCTGACCTTATTGTTGCAAGATGCTTACCATGCTGTTGAACGGAGAGAGCAGTTAGATGTTATTTGCACTGATTTCTCAAAGACCTTTGATCGAGTCAACCATAATTTTCTTATGTATAAACTCTCGTCCTATAATATTTATCATGATGTTCTCCATTTGATAAGCAATTATCTCACTGGTAGAAAACAGAGTTATTGTTGACGGTCACTTTTCCAATTGAAATGTAGTGCCCTCTGGTGTTCCCTAAGGCTCAATTTTTGCTGTTGGATATGGTTAAAAAATACAAATACAAATACATTACAAAGACAAATACTGACCTGCCTGACTAATTAAGAAAGGCAGCGTGCACAGAATCCTGAATGCAATCCGTTAGTCTCCATCGGGCGATGATGTAGTCATAAAGTACCAGCGAGACAGACTCCACAAACTTGATAATTGGCACCTCACCATCCAATGACAATATCTACAGAAAAAGCAAACAAACAAAAACTAAGTCAGTTATTTCGACAAGAAAAATCAAGTGGACAGTAATATTTATTTATTCACCACATCCAACAGCGGAGGGACCGCCAATTACAGGAATGGGAGCAAGTGCGGTTGAGTGCCTTGCTCAAGGGCACAGGTGCCACAACCCGTCACGGCCCGGAATCGAACCCACATTCTAGTACTAGCACAGGAACTTAAGTTCGACGCACTAGACCGCTCGGCCATAACATACCGAGCAACAGAAGAAATAGGATTGAAAAATGCGGTCAATCTGAAAGCGACTATTTTCAGCACACAGAAGCTTTATACAGATAAGCAACATCTCGATGTTAACTTAATTACAAAAGACATTTTCTACTTTGGATTAAACTGAAAATTTGCGTTAATTTAGTTGCTCGGTATAGTTTATGCAAAACAAAAACAAGCAAAAAATTAAAAATTAAAAATTAATTACATGACTAAATTACAAGGACAAATACTGACCTGCCTGACTACCGAAGACAGGCATAGTGCACGGAATCCGGAATGCTCTGCTAGTGTCCATCAGGCGATGATGTAGTTATAAAGTACTAGCGAGACAGACTTCACAAACTTGATAATTGGCACCTCGCCATATGATGACGATAAAAAAAAAAAAAGAGAAACTTAGAGTCAGTCATTTCAACAGGAAATTCAAGTTGACAGTAATGGTTACTACCAAAAAATAAAACAAACAAAAAAAACCTAAACAAAACACACTAACCCAGCAGGAATAAATTACAAAGACAAATACTGACCTGCCTGACTAATGAAGAAAGGCAGCATGCACGGAATCCTTAATGCAATCTGCTAGTCTCCATCAGGCGATGATGTAGTCATAATGTACCAGCGAGACAGACTCCACAAACTTGATAATTGGCACCTCACCATCCAATTACAATATCTACGGAAAAAGAAAACAAACAAAAACTAAGTCAGTCATTTCGACAAGAAAATCAAGTGGAGCAACAAAAGCAATAAGATTGAACAATGCAGTCAATCTGAGAGTAGGAATTTTTAGCACACAGAAGCTTTATACAGCCATGCAAAATATAGATGTTAACTTAATTACAAAAGACATTTTCTAGTTCGGATTAAACTGAAAATTTGCGTTACTTTAATTGCTCGGTATAGTTTATGCAAAACAAAAACAAACAAACAAAAATGACAACATTACATGACTAAATTAAAAGGACAAATACTGACCTGCCTGACTAATGCAGACACGCATAGTGCACAGAATCCTGAATGCTCTGCTAGTGTCTATCAGGCGATGATGTAGTCATAAAGTACCAGCGAGACAGACTTCACAAACTTGATAATTGGCACCTCACCATCCAATGACAATATCTACAGAAAAATAAAACAAACACAAACTAAGTCAGTCATTTCGACCAGCCCAAAGTTGGAATACTCTAAGTTTGCACATTGTACTCTACGTCTCAATATTTTGGTTTAATTCTGTTGAATAGTTTAACTATATATATTCAAATTTTCATTGAGATGCAAGTGTGTAGACCTATTCTTTTGTATTAATGTGCAGATTTTCAAATCGCTTTAAATTCATATCCCATTTATGGCACTACCGAGTGTATGGTTGTAGGGGTAAATAAATTTGAAGCACACCCAGATTCACAAACAAAAGCCAAAGGCACAAAATATTAATGAGGGCAGTGTAAAAAACTTTGCATGATAGACGAGGCAACATTCAAACAAAAATAACATAAAACCCAAACACAGTGATTAAATTTTACCCGCATCCAATCATGGCCATTACCAAACAGTTTAATGGATTGATTTTACACAAGAATGAAAGGATTATACCACTGTATGTGCACAAAGAAGCTACCTTTTCGCATTTTAAACTCTTTATAGAAGGTGCCGGGCACCATTTGTAGCTAGTCATAGAAGAAACCCATAGTTGAAAATCCAAAATAAAATTATATTTTAACAAACACCTGTTGCCCACTAATCCTAAACAAATTTGGAATTATTTGTATGGCATACAGAAACTGAAATTACAACGGATCTTGTCCAAGCTGAATCCATTACATTTTAAGTCTGAAAATTCTCTGCTACCATATTTTAGCAGTTTGAAATCGTTTCAACTGGATGAATCATTTAAACTCAGTAATTTTGTAGAGAATTGTGTCTACACAAGAAACAGAAGACTCAAAGGGATACAACTGTTGCAATGATGCCCTGTAGTTTGGGCACTGCCATGTTGTCTGAACACTGAGCAAACAATGTTTGTGCAAGCAACTTTGGTATGTTTATTAACAATCGTTATGCAAACGGATACATGTGTTTACAATACTGTGAGGCAAACGGGTTACATGCACCTTCAAAAATGAATTACCACAAACTACCATCTAAGTGTTTAATGTACATGTTTAAAGCCCCAATAACATCATTTGAAATTATCCAGAAATTTCACTTCAAGAGTTGACAACAAAAAAGCTGAAAGTGTTGACTGCAATACATATGCCTGCAATGGTAACATTGAAAAATTACACCTCTGTGGAAGAAATTAACAATTGAAGGTGGAGTTTTAAACAAGTCTTCTACAGAACTTTAACATTCCTTCATACACAAAAACCATACATGGATTTTTGCACGTTTTATGTAGGCCTATATTACTGCATCTACTATTTCTACAAGGAAGTTTTTCTCTATATTTAGAAGCCTTTAATTTTGTTTAAACTACAGGAGATTACGAGAGTTTCTAAACTCCATGCAAGCACAATCTCAAAACTAATGTGTCCAACATGTTTCTAAAGTCCTGAAAAAATAGTATTAGCCACTGGGAGAATTGCACCAATAGTCAATCAAATAAAGACCTTTCCTCTGGATCGCAGGTTAATGAAAAAGTATGGTCTAAATACATGCACGTACATGCACGTGTGATACTGTTGGACACCATTATGCAGTGAGTTGAATACAATTTTGTAATAATTACTCCACCTGTGAAATTGCATGTTTATTTATTGTCGTGAATAGTGTATTCATTTCATCACTTTCAGCAATGAAAAACCAAACCATAAAATTATTACATTATTTTTTATAATTTTTGACTTTGAGGAAGACTCTGCAAAGGTCGGCACACAAGGCCACTAATTTGACGTACAGTGTCATCTATTTTTATCAAATTATTTATTGGAAAAAATTTTCAAGTCGGACGTCACGTAAGCCCTCGTGAACTAAGCCTATGGGACAAGTCGGAAATATTCTCGGTTTTTCCGAGTAAATTCTTCATATTTTTTCCCCTCCAAATTTTGGTTTCTTCATTAGATTTGCACTTATTGATGTATAATAAATCATTTTAAGACAAAATTAGTGAGGTCCGAGTACTAAATTCTTACCTATTTAACAAAAGACGCCAAAGTAATAAAAATAGAAACGTGCTAAAATGGTTAAATCCAAGAGGAAAGGATACTGGTACCATTTCTACCCAATGCAAGCTATTAGAAACAGACTTGATCTGAAATTAGGCAGATTTCGGCTTTTTCTGAATTGATCTCGCGTATTTAAACAGAGTTTACATGCATGTGCACCAAACCTAAAACCCGGACATTTTATAACGGTATTGTGGATGGATTACACCCACCCATATTTTTATAAACCTTTTTCCACTTTCAAAGAAATTGCCTTAGTTATTTGGGGAAAATTGAAAACTAGCAAATTTAAGAATATATAACTTGAGAAAATCTCTTTAAAATGAAGGTTTAAGAACGATTCTAAAAAAGGAGGGAATCATGAGGAATTTTAAGATATCAAGTTCTCAGAAAATTACTCAAACAATAGGTCAAGTATTAAGTTGTTCGTGGCTTCAAACCTTGTGTGCAAAACATATCAGACAGGCTCAAACATTTCAAAGTGTTTCCTCACAAAATCTCAAATTTTTCCCACTGGAAATGTTGGGTTTTTCAATCAAATCTGCACATTCCAATGCTAAACGAGTTATTTTAAAGAAAATAAAATCTACTCAACTTCTCAACTCTTACCAAAAGTAGATCTTGTGATTGAATGGATCATTTGATATTTAGAAAGTGGCCAAAATAATTACCATTTGCATCAAATTCGGTGCATTAGGATTTAGTTTGTTATGTACTGTATACAATTCCTCCATGGTACATTTCAAGTTAAACCGACTTACACTACACACTATTAAATTAAAGTTATAAGAGATTTAAATAATTTGTTGCAAACATTTATGAAGTGATTAATGCATTATGCCTGTTCGTGTATTTCTAAAATGCTCGTTTGGATTATATTCATGCCATGTAAAATAATGTGAAATTAAAGGTAGAATGCATCATTTGTAGTGACGCCAATTAATTTTTCTCATGAATTGACAAGAAGAATCTTACTAACAAGAATAACATTAGTACCAAAACCACATTTCTGTCCAAAATGGTATTTTGTTTGAAAAATTAACCAAAGGTGGTTTTCTAAAAAGTCTTTTTAATGAACTTTTCAAGTTTTTTTGAGATGCTGCCTCTGTGTGGCTGAAATGTCTACACAGCAGACTTTTTATTAACATGGGGGTTTTAATCGCAAGTGGAAATAATGCCATTTGTAACAGCTTACCAATCATGTACTCTACATTTATACAGTTGGATTCAATAACAAAACAAAATGTTTTTACCTGTGTTAGACGGCAACTTGTATTCCAAGCAGTAGCTCGTGCATTCTTGTTTACCACAAGAGTAGGCATACCCCCTGTAGGTAGAGCATAAAATACAAGTTATCAATGTGGAAAATAATGTTTGTAGCATTTATAGCTTTGAGGTAATGCACCTATATCACTTTGTTCCCCACCATAGCGACCCTATGCATCCAAGAGGGCCGGGACCAAAGCATAGATGCTTTACTCTGGTGTTCTGAATTTTAAAATCAAAGTCGAGTGAAAACATTCATGCCCCATAGACTTTATGCACAGATCCTTGGGTAATAAGGAATACATTGTAAATTACATACATGAACACCATTTATTTTTATGACTTGCCTTAGTGCAAAGTTGTAATTAAAAGCTGTAATTAATCTGTGAATATCACATGGATGATCATGTACAAAACTTCTTCCTTTGTTTTTCCGTCATTTAAAGAAAAGAGTGATGTCCAAATTGTGACAAATAAGTGGCATACGAGTATAGAATTTAAACCGCGGCGCTGCATGAACCTACCGTTCATGTAGGTACTTCTTCTACCTCCATTAACCCATGAAGCTAGTCGCGCGGCCGCAGCCACGGTACGGCCGCGGCTTGTGGACATGGTGGAAACTCGGCTAAATTACCGTAACAAAGTAGCGACATTGCAGGAGCTTGAAGTTAAAACTCGTACGTTAAGACACATTGTAAACAAAACCGGTCAAGTTTGTCAAGGTATGTATAGATCTAGAGACGGTATACATTGTACGGCTGTAACACAACAACGGCTAATTACCTGGTTGCAATTACGCGTGGTGTTTTGCCGAGGTCAAGAACAACTCCATCCTGCACACATCGCGCGGACAAGTGAGGCAGCACCGGAGAAAATATCATGACGAACTACTCCCGTCTGCGTACCTGTCCCAACTGACACAAAGTTCTCTCCCCCCGTACGCAAATGGCCATGATGCTCCATGTGATTGAACAATACATGAAAGAAAAAAATCAAGTATGCCATGTAACTCCAAGCCAGCTGTCCAAAAGGTTGCATGGTCTTCCAAGTTGACAAAAGAGTCAAGCCAAAGCGCCGCATCTTGCCAGAAAGCACTATTTAAATAATAATAAAGAAAATAACTGTGTTACTCTTTTTTCAAAATCGGTAAAACTTCTCTCTACTTGAACAATTACAAACAAAAAACGGCATGATTTAAATCAGTGCATTTGACGCGCAGCAGTAAATCCAAATGTGACCAAATCTGATTGTGCGTGTTCGGTCACATTTCAGCCTCACATTTTTGTTTCAAAATGTAAAGATTGTGCGCGTTTATCACGGGAAACACGTTTAGTTGCATGCACTCATAAAAGTGGAAAAATTCAATCCACGTGTTCTTCTGTCACCATATGCAGCACGGTATGTGGCAGAGGGTATACCATTGTTCCTTTCCAAGGAATTCCTTTCAGTTTTTAGGTTGGGTTGGTGCGTTAACAAAAGGGGAGAGTGCAGATCATATGGCAATGATGCACATGTACGTACGGTATGTGTATCACAACAGACCACGTGGATGGACTTTTCCCACCAGCGAAACCGCCCCCCAGTCACAATTAGCTTGCGGTTGGTTTGCGAGTAGTTTGCGACGGATTTTTCGGCCGGCGCCCACGGGACTCCTTGCGGCTGCCGGGTCATTTTTCGGCATCGGGCGGGCATCGAGTTACTTTTAATTCGGTTTGTAAACCTGGTGCGGCGTTTCCCATCGCAAACTAATCGCCACTAAATCGGTCGATGCCTGGCCGATGTCCGGCAGGGCATCGCACACATCGGGCGGGCGCCGGGCCAAATTTTGGACAACCCAGACAATCCATATATCGGCCAGGCGCCGCCCAGACGCCGCTCAGACGCCGGCCGGGGCCCGCCCGGCGTCCGGCCGACTTGGCGGTGCCCGGCCGGAAATCGGCCAGACATCGGCCGGGGTTTTTCGGACGAGTGCCTGCCGGACACCGGCCGATAAACGGGCCAAGAATTCGACCCCATTCCGTCATGGCAGCGTGGGAGCACTTTTAATTGTGACTGTGACCGCCCTATCGCGCGATCTTTCGCCGACCTCTACACGCCGGCCGATGCCTAGAAATCGCACACGCCGCCCGGCCTCCGCTTTAATTGTGACTTAAGCTTTATACAGGTGTCTCGATCAGAGCTTTTCTAATTCTGGCTGCGCGATTAAAAGGTCAGGCACGTCGCGGTTCAGCCGGCGCAGCTATAGCGCGCTCCGCGTTGCGATAAACCACGCACAAGCGAACAATAATTAGCTGCCGGCAAAGCTATATTATAACGAAGTGCAGATTTGATAGAGAAAAACACATTTTTGAGTGGAAAAAAAATTAGAATTTCCAGTTTGGTACGTTTTGTGCATAAAGTCTGAAGCCGATCATGTACCAACTATTCCTGAAAGGTTCATCTTGGCACGTCAAAATTAGGCCTTGTTCAGAAACAGTCTAACTGTTAAGAAAACGGTCAAAAAAGGGTGTACGGTCATTTCGCCCTGAACCACGGCATGTGCACGAAGTTGTTTTGGAATGTTTGGGGTGAAATGGCCTTTGGGCGAGGTAGTGTTTGGACGAAGTGGTTTTGGGGGTAAATGGCACTTGGGCGAAGTGGTCCAGCCGGGTGAAATGGTTTTGGGGCGAATTTATTTTATGCTCGCGAGACGAAATATAATTGTTTTGTTTATATTTCTCAAAGACTATAGCACCTCAGACAAAACCATTTCAGGGAAGCTTTCTACCGTCGTAGTGTTTATATTGTGTAAGTTATGTGTAAATCTGTGAACATTTCTGATTTTTCGAGATACCAATCATGTATACTGCCTTTAACTATTAATTGTACAATTTTATGCATCGGGGAACGAATTGATGGTTAAAAGGTTTACAAGGTTTATCTCTAAACACATCTTGGAACCTTGGTTCCAATTTGGAACCTTGGTTCCAACTTGGAACCTTGGTTCCAACTTGGAACCTTGGTTGGAACCAAGGTTCCAAGTTGGAACTAAGGTTGGAATCAAGGTTCTTCTCATACTTCTCATACTTCTTCTTCAGCAGCGGAGTGCAGCTGCAGCAGCGGAGTGGTATTTTTGGAATCAGCGTCGAAAGGCGAGTTCAAAAATACCAAATACGACCAAAGTGACAAGTGGTCAGGTTTTTCGAAAATGGCCGAAACTGAACATGTGTGGTATTTTTGGAATCAGCGTCGAACGTTTAATTGCAACCTAGGGTTTAAATATAAGTTCCGAACACATTTCTTCAGGGAAGATGAGGTAGTGCAGTGGATCTGTACTCTGACTCCGGATCAGGCGATTGAGGTTCGAATCCCGTCGTTGTGAGGATTGTGGTTTCTTTTGATCTACTTGGTTTAATTCAAGACGTTTCATTGCAACCTAAGGTTTAAATATAAGTTCCGAACACATTTCTTCAGGGAAGATGAGGTGGCCCAGTAAAAATATCACACATGGTCAGTTTCGGCCATTTTGGAAAAAGTGTCATTTTTGACACTTTGGTCTGTTTTTTGACACTTTGGTCGTAATTGGTATTTTTGAACTCGCCTTTCGATGCTGATCCCGAAAATAGCACACATGGTCAGTTTCGGCCATTTTGGAAAAAGTGTCATTTTTGACACTTTGGTCTGTTTTTTGACACTTTGGTCGTAATTAGTATTTTTGAACTCGCCTTTCGCCGCTGATTCCGAAAATACCACACATGGTCAGTTTCGGCCATTTTGGAAAAAGTGTCATTTTTGACCCCTGATAACACCACGACGTCGGACCAACGTTGGGTGGGACCATGTGTGCTTCCGCGTTGGCCCAATGTGGGCCAATGACGTTGGGCCAGCGTGATTTTGCTCATCAAGGTTACGACGGGCCAACGTCGGCAAGAGACGTCGGCAAGAGACATCGGCCCAACGTTGAAACAATGTTGGGCCAACGTTAGCCTTTTTTGTATCATTTAGAGTTGACGTTGGGCCAACGTCTGGCCACCCTTCACCCAACAACATGCCCACACTCAACCGACGTAGGAACAACGTGGGGCCAACAATGGCACCACCTGTAATACTAGTGTCAAACGTTGGGCCAACATGGTACCAACCATTTCCCAACCTTTATACAGGGTAGCTGCCAACATGTTGACTGTTGGCAATTACTACAGATAAAAAAAGAAGCTTATAATAGTATAGGTTCACAGCACCATTTCAGTTATATTGACCGAGTAAAAGGTTTATCAAAAATGGATCCAAAAAATGTAAATACATGTACAATGTACTGCAAGTTATGAAAAGGTTAATTCTATAAATTGTGAGCCTTAAAGTGTGACATTGGTGTTTTTGTTACAACCTGGCCAGGAGTATTAAAGGCCAATTAAATGTATATCATTTGCAGTAACAAAATCATCACAGTTACATTTGTCACTGAAAAGCGGATACGACCTTCACAAAGAGTGGCAATTTTAGCGAATCGCCGCACTATGGGCACTGCCATTTTGTCTGATTACTGGGAAAAGAATGACATCTTTGTGCATTTTAATTCATTCCTATGACAATACAGTCAACAAAGTTGTACGCAAAAAGTCATTCTAGCCCAGGCAGTATTTAGACAAATGGCGGCGCCCATACCATGTGGCATCGCTGCAATTGTCATTTTTTGTTAAATTGGTATTTTATTTTTAGTGGGTAATATTTTTTTGTTATAGTTGTTATGCACAAGGTTCTCCTTTGGTTATTTAACCTGCACACGGACATCCAGGATTTCGTTGTTCAAACCTATAATAAAAATGGGAGGTAAAGTGTCATGAATTTACGTTTACTGTATGGATGGGATGCGTTTAACCGGTTAACCGAAAGAAAATTAAAAACCGGTTTTTCCGTAAAGTTTCAACAAAACCCAATTTTGAAGAATTTACAATAGTTTTCAGATGGTTGTTTGTAATGACTTCTTGAAATTGAAATAAGTTTATATGCGGTATAAACACCAGCAACAATCCTTGGTGTCGACCGAACGGTTAACCGATTAACCAACACTTGAAAGAATTACAAACTGGTTTTTGAATTAACCGTAAATTCCCATTCCTAGTTTAGTGTATGAGGTCCCAGAGGGTGTCTGTGCATGGTGATCTTTTCTTATGACATCTTTGAAAAGGTAACATAAATGTCGGCATAGTCGTAAGGTCCGTGACATCGCCAGCCTATACATGCCTTTACGGTTCCCCCATAATTCACTGCGCGCGGAACATGGCACAGTGCATGATGGGATGCAATTCTAGTACACATCGTCTCTGCGCACACAGCTTTATTGCACAAGTGAATGAGAATTGACAGTACTCGGTCGCTTCAAACTTGTAAAACGTGACAACTTTGTGTTTATGACAAATTTTCACTGGTAATATAGATCTCGGATACAGATTCAACCTACTGTATGTTTGTTTTGGGATTATATCGTCGTGAAAAACTGACGCGGGTTGTCATAATGTTTATACTCCGATAACGCGATACAATGACAGTGCACAACGCGCCGAGTGTACCGAGAAGATGCCCACGCTGGCCACGCACTCAACGCGTCTTGCACCGTCATTGTATTCCCATTCACTTGAGCAATAAAGCCGTGAGGGCCGAGGCGATGTGTACTAGAATTGCATACCATCATGCACTGCGCCATCTACCGTGCGCAGTGAATTGTGGGGGAACCGTAAAGTCACGTATTGATGAACAATGGCTTATGAATAGGGTGGCGACATCACACGGACATGGCGACTATGCCAACATTTACTTTACAGATTGAGAATGCGAAATTTAAGAATGATAAACAGAAAAATATGACAAAATATGTTGTAAAAATCTCATCACCCGAAAGGTAAGTGTGAGGGGGGGGGGTGTGGTACGTCAGAAAAAGTTCTCTGGTCAAGATCCTTTAATCTCGTTCTGCAGCAATCTCAGCTTCTGAGCTCCACTCCTTGCGATTTCTCGGTCGGCCGCTTGATTTATCTTCGCAACATTCTCTACATCGTGTCGCGAGATGACGGTATGGTGGGGTTTGAACTTGACAGCTTCTGAAATAGAATTAAGATTTTATTTATAGCATGAAAAAAGGTTTTTTTTTATATACATTGAACAAGGAGTTGAATGAAATTACCTCCTGAAATAAACAGATCATTCAGTTCTATAAGCTGTATTTTTTTTGTATACATTGAATAAAGATTTGAATGAAATTACCTCCTGGAATCAACAGATCATCAAATTCTAAGATTTCTGTCGCAAATGTTGCATTTCTGAGATAAATAAATAATAAATTACTGCGTAAAGTAATGCACAAAATGACGCAGCGAGCGGTCTGTGCGTAAGTGTAACAACAGAGGGCGCTGCGCGCGCGTGAATGGTTATCTTGTGCACTAACTGAAGGCAATTTTTGAAGGAGAAAGATGTGATAGAAAAGCAACATTTGCGACAAAAGTGTAAGTGGGAAGTATATGTATTGGAATTAGATTATCTATTGATTCCAGGAGGTAATAGTTTCTCTAAAACCAACTCGACCGTTGTAGGCCTACCAACTCGATTTGGCAAACGGTCGAGTTGGCAAACGGTCGAGTTGTCACAAGGATTAAGTTGACAATGAATGATCATGCTAGGCCGGCCTACTCAATTCGTTCCCACTAAAAATAAAAAAGTTATGATCAATGAACGCAGGTTCACTGTCGATACATCAGCCGAAATAATGAAATCAAATTTTGACAAACTTACAGAGAATTATTGGGCAATGTTGGAAGACGTGCGGGCAGTCATGTCGAAAACTCATCACACTCGCTCGATCTGGGCCGGTTTCCCGCCTGTTGCCGAACAAAGAATTAGACTGGTTCCCGTCCACATATTCCACATAGGACAATAGCAATAGGATCGGGGCGCGCGTGCATAAAACAAATAGTGTGTGATGGTATCCAGTCTCCTGGACTTGTACCCAGACGTGCTTAACATCTTACGAAAGCAAATGTATACTGGCTCCAGTCCAGGATAGGGCCAACGTCTGTGCGTATCACTCCGCGGGTTTTCTTATGGCGTAATCGGGTGATCGGGTAAAATGATATACATCGTATCGGGTCAATCGGAGGTTCAATCCCTTCCATATATTATTTTTTTCATGTACTGTTCTGTCTTTTTCTGTTTGCAGTCTCCTAGAATCTTCATTTTTAGTTAAAATAATAAACATTTACCTTTTCTTTGGCCAAATTTCATGAACTGCAACAGTAAATTTGTTTGTACATCGACCGCGATATGATTGCCGCCATGGGGCCGTTATTTTTTCTACATTACTTTTTTCTACGTTACAATGACGTACGTTGGGCCGATGATCTGCCAACATTATAAATCAAACAGAAATGCCGACCATGGACGTTGTGCCAACATGGATGTGCCAACACGAAAAGTTGAGCACGGTGCCGACATGAAACACACGTTGGCCCAACATCAAATCTCAACCAATGGCCAACTGCGACGTGTGCCGACGTTCGCGACCAACAGCCAACGTTGGCCCGACGTCGTGGTGTTATCAGGGACACTTTGGTCTGTTTTTTGACACTTTGATCGTAATTGGTATTTTTGAACTCGCCTTTCTATGCTGATTCCGCAAATAGCACACATGGTCAGTTTCGGCCATTTTGGAAAAAGTGTCATTTTTGACACTTTGGTCTGTTTTTTGACACTTTGGTCGTAATTGGTATTTTTGAACTCGCCTTTCTATGCTGATTCCGAAAATACCACACACGGTCAGTTTCGGCCATTTTGGAAAAAAACTGACCACCCTTCAGTTTTGGTCGGACGGCGTCCAAAGTGGTATTTTCGAACTCGCCTGTCGACGCTGATTCCGAAAATACCACGCATGGTCAGTTTCGGCCATTTTGGAAAAAAACTGACCACCCTTCAGTTTTGGTCGGACGGCGTCCAAAGTGGTATTTTCGAACTCGCCTGTCGACGCTGATTCCGAAAATACCACGCATGGTCAGTTTCGGCCATTTTGAAAAAGTGTCGACTTTGACACTTTGGTCGAAATTGGTATTTTTGAACTCGCCTTCCGACGCTGACTCCGAAACTACCACACATGGTCAGTTTCGGCCATTTTGAAAAAAAAATGACCACTATTCGGTTTTGGTCGGACGGTGTCCAAAGTGGTATTTTTGAACTCGCCTGTCGACGCTGGTTCAGAAAATACCACACATGGTCAGTTTCGGCCATTTTGGAAAAGTGTCGACTTTGACACTTTGGTCGAAATTGGTATTTTTGAACTCGCCTTCCGACGCTGACTCCGAAAATACCACGCATGGTCAGTTTCGGCCATTTTGGAAAAAGTGTCGACTTTGACACTTTGGTCGAAATTGGTATTTTTGAACTCGCCTTCCGACGCTGACTCCGAAAATACCACGCATGGTCAGTTTCGGCCATTTTGGAAAAAGTGTCGACTTTGACACTTTGGTCGAAATTGGTATTTTTGAACTCGCCTTCCGACGCTGATTCAGAAAATACCACACATGGTCAGTTTCGGCCATTTTGGAAAAAACTGACCACCCTTCAGTTTTGGTCGGACGGCGTCCAAAGTGGTATTTTCGAACTCGCCTGTCGACGCTGATTCCGAAAATACCACACATGGTCAGTTTCGGCCATTTTGGAAAAGTGTCGACATTGACACTTTGGTCGAAATTGGTATTTTTGAACTCGCCTTCCGACGCTGACTCCGAAAATACCACGCATGGTCAGTTTCGGCCATTGTGGAAAAAAACTGACCACCCTTCAGTTTTTGTCGGACGGCGTCCAAAGTGGTATTTTCGAACTCGCCTGTCGACGCTGATTCCGAAAATACCACACATGGTCAGTTTCAGCCATTTTGGAAAAAAACTGACCACCCTTCAGTTTTGGTCGGACGGCGTCCAAAGTGGTATTTTCGATCTCGCCTGTCGACGCTGATTCCGAAAATACCACGCATGGTCAGTTTCGGCCATTTTGAAAAAGTGTCGACTTTGACACTTTGGTCGAAATTGGTATTTTTGAACTCGCCTTCCGACGCTGACTCCGAAAATACCACGCATGGTCAGTTTCGGCCATTTTGGAAAAAAACTGACCACCCTTCAGTTTTAGTCGGACGGCGTCCAAAGTGGTATTTTCGAACTCGCCTGTCGACGCTGATTCCGAAAATACCACACATGGTCAGTTTCGGCCATTTTGGAAAAAGTGTTGACATTGACACTTTGGTCGAAATTGGTATTTTTGAACTCGCCTTCCGACGCTGACTCCGAAAATACCACGCATGGTCAGTTTCGGCCATTTTGGAAAAAGTGTCGACTTTGACACTTTGGTCGAAATTGGTATTTTTGAACTCGCCTTCCGACGCTGACTCCGAAAATACGACGCATGGTCAGTTTCGGCCATTTTGGAAAAAGTGTCGACTTTGACACTTTGGTCGAAATTGGTATTTTTGAACTCGCCTTCCGACGCTGACTCCGAAAATACCACGCATGGTCAGTTTCGGCCATTTTGGAAAAAAACTGACCACCCTTCAGTTTTGGTCGGACGGCGTCCAAAGTGGTATTTTCGAACTCGCCTGTCGACGCTGATTCCGAAAATACCACACATGGTCAGTTTCAGCCATTTTGGAAAAAAACTGACCACCCTTCAGTTTTGGTCGGACGGCGTCCAAAGTGGTATTTTCGAACTCGCCTGTCGACGCTGATTCCGAAAATACCACGCATGGTCAGTTTCGGCCATTTTGAAAAAGTGTCGACTTTGACACTTTGGTCGAAATTGGTATTTTTGAACTCGCCTTCCGACGCTGACTCCGAAAATACCACGCATGGTCAGTTTCGGCCATTTTGGAAAAAAACTGACCACCCTTCAGTTTTGGTCGGACGGCGTCCAAAGTGGTATTTTCGAACTCGCCTGTCGACGCTGATTCCGAAAATACCACACATGGTCAGTTTCGGCCATTTTGGAAAAAGTGTTGACATTGACACTTTGGTCGAAATTGGTATTTTTGAACTCGCCTTCCGACGCTGACTCCGAAAATACCACGCATGGTCAGTTTCGGCCATTTTGGAAAAAGTGTCGACTTTGACACTTTGGTCGAAATTGGTATTTTTGAACTCGCCTTCCGACGCTGACTCCGAAAATACCACGCATGGTCAGTTTCGGCCATTTTGGAAAAAAACTGACCACCCTTCAGTTTTGGTCGGACGGCGTCCAAAGTGGTATTTTCGAACTCGCCTGTCGACGCTGATTCCGAAAATACCACACATGGTCAGTTTCGGCCATTTTGGAAAAAGTGTTGACATTGACACTTTGGTCGAAATTGGTATTTTTGAACTCGCCTTCCGACGCTGACTCCGAAAATACCACGCATGGTCAGTTTCGGCCATTTTGGAAAAAGTGTCGACTTTGACACTTTGGTCGAAATTGGTATTTTTGAACTCGCCTTCCGACGCTGACTCCGAAAATACCACGCATGGTCAGTTTCGGCCATTTTGGAAAAAGTGTCGACTTTGACACTTTGGTCGAAATTGGTATTTTTGAACTCGCCTTCCGACGCTGACTCCGAAAATACCACGCATGGTCAGTTTCGGCCATTTTGGAAAAAAACTGACCACCCTTCAGTTTTGGTCGGACGGCGTCCAAAGTGGTATTTTCGAACTCGCCTGTCGACGCTGATTCCGAAAATACCACACATGGTCAGTTTCAGCCATTTTGGAAAAAAACTGACCACCCTTCAGTTTTGGTCGGACGGCGTCCAAAGTGGTATTTTCGAACTCGCCTGTCGACGCTGATTCCGAAAATACCACGCATGGTCAGTTTCGGCCATTTTGAAAAAGTGTCGACTTTGACACTTTGGTCGAAATTGGTATTTTTGAACTCGCCTTCCGACGCTGACTCCGAAAATACCACGCATGGTCAGTTTCGGCCATTTTGGAAAAAAACTGACCACCCTTCAGTTTTTGTCGGACGGCGTCCAAAGTGGTATTTTCGAACTCGCCTGTCGACGCTGATTCCGAAAATACCACACATGGTCAGTTTCGGCCATTTTGGAAAAAAACTGACCACCCTTCAGTTTTGGTCGGACGGCGTCCAAAGTGGTATTTTCGAACTCGCCTGTCGACGCTGATTCCGAAAATACCACACATGGTCAGTTTCGGCCATTTTGGAAAAAGTGTTGACATTGACACTTTAGTCGAAATTGGTATTTTTGAACTCGCCTTCCGACGCTGACTCCGAAAATACCACGCATGGTCAGTTTCGGCCATTTTGGAAAAAGTGTCGACTTTGACACTTTGGTCGAAATTGGTATTTTTGAACTCGCCTTCCGACGCTGACTCCGAAAATACCACGCATGGTCAGTTTCGGCCATTTTGGAAAAAGTGTCGACTTTGACACTTTGGTCGAAATTGGTATTTTTGAACTCGCCTTCCGACGCTGACTCCGAAAATACCACGCATGGTCAGTTTCGGCCATTTTGGAAAAAAACTGACCACCCTTCAGTTTTGGTCGGACGGCGTCCAAAGTGGTATTTTCGAACTCGCCTGTCGACGCTGATTCCGAAAATACCACACATGGTCAGTTTCAGCCATTTTGGAAAAAAACTGACCACCCTTCAGTTTTGGTCGGACGGCGTCCAAAGTGGTATTTTCGAACTCGCCTGTCGACGCTGATTCCGAAAATACCACACATGGTCAGTTTCGGCCATTTTGGAAAAAAACTGACCACCCTTCAGTTTTGGTCGGACGGCGTCCAAAGTGGTATTTTCGAACTCGCCTGTCGACGCTGATTCCGAAAATACCACGCATGGTCAGTTTCGGCCATTTTGAAAAAAAAATGACCACTATTCGGTTTTGGTCGGACGGTGTCCAAAGTGGTATTTTTGAACTCGCCTGTCGACGCTGGTTCAGAAAATACCACACATGGTCAGTTTCGGCCATTTTGGAAAAGTGTCGACTTTGACACTTTGGTCGAAATTGGTATTTTTGAACTCGCCTTCCGACGCTGACTCCGAAAATACCACGCATGGTCAGTTTCGGCCATTTTGGAAAAAGTGTCGACTTTGACACTTTGGTCGAAATTGGTATTTTTGAACTCGCCTTCCGACGCTGACTCCGAAAATACCACGCATGGTCAGTTTCGGCCATTTTGGAAAAAGTGTCGACTTTGACACTTTGGTCGAAATTGGTATTTTTGAACTCGCCCTCCGACGCTG
This sequence comes from Henricia sp. BOLD:AAB3569, assembly GCA_037783545.1. Lineage (NCBI taxonomy): Eukaryota > Metazoa > Echinodermata > Asteroidea > Spinulosida > Echinasteridae > Henricia > Henricia sp. BOLD:AAB3569. Next base: position 29,158 of record JBBELK010001547.1, on the reverse strand, counting down.
ATTCAGAAAATACCACACATGGTCAGTTTCGGCCATTTTGGAAAAAACTGACCACCCTTCAGTTTTGGTCGGACGGCGTCCAAAGTGGTATTTTCGAACTCGCCTGTCGACGCTGATTCCGAAAATACCACACATGGTCAGTTTCGGCCATTTTGGAAAAGTGTCGACATTGACACTTTGGTCGAAATTGGTATTTTTGAACTCGCCTTCCGACGCTGACTCCGAAAATACCACGCATGGTCAGTTTCGGCCATTGTGGAAAAAAACTGACCACCCTTCAGTTTTTGTCGGACGGCGTCCAAAGTGGTATTTTCGAACTCGCCTGTCGACGCTGATTCCGAAAATACCACACATGGTCAGTTTCAGCCATTTTGGAAAAAAACTGACCACCCTTCAGTTTTGGTCGGACGGCGTCCAAAGTGGTATTTTCGAACTCGCCTGTCGACGCTGATTCCGAAAATACCACGCATGGTCAGTTTCGGCCATTTTGAAAAAGTGTCGACTTTGACACTTTGGTCGAAATTGGTATTTTTGAACTCGCCTTCCGACGCTGACTCCGAAAATACCACGCATGGTCAGTTTCGGCCATTTTGGAAAAAAACTGACCACCCTTCAGTTTTGGTCGGACGGCGTCCAAAGTGGTATTTTCGAACTCGCCATTCGACGCTGATTCCGAAACTACCACACATGGTCAGTTTCGGCCATTTTGAAAAAAAAATGACCACTATTCGGTTTTGGTCGGACGGTGTCCAAAGTGGTATTTTTGAACTCGCCTGTCGACGCTGGTTCAGAAAATACCACACATGGTCAGTTTCGGCCATTTTGGAAAAGTGTCGACATTGACACTTTGGTCGAAATTGGTATTTTTGAACTCGCCTTCCGACGCTGACTCCGAAAATACCACGCATGGTCAGTTTCGGCCATTTTGGAAAAGTGTCGACTTTGACACTTTGGTCGAAATTGGTATTTTTGAACTCGCCTTCCGACGCTGACTCCGAAAATACCACGCATGGTCAGTTTCGGCCATTTTGGAAAAAGTGTCGACTTTGACACTTTGGTCGAAATTGGTATTTTTGAACTCGCCTTCCGACGCTGACTCCGAAAATACCACGCATGGTCAGTTTCGGCCATTTTGGAAAAAGTGTCGACTTTGACACTTTGGTCGAAATTGGTATTTTTGAACTCGCCTTCCGACGCTGACTCCGAAAATACCACGCATGGTCAGTTTCGGCCATTTTGGAAAAAAACTGACCACCCTTCAGTTTTTGTCGGACGGCGTCCAAAGTGGTATTTTCGAACTCGCCTGTCGACGCTGATTCCGAAAATACCACACATGGTCAGTTTCGGCCATTTTGGAAAAAAACTGACCACCCTTCAGTTTTGGTCGGACGGCGTCCAAAGTGGTATTTTCGAACTCGCCTGTCGACGCTGATTCCGAAAATACCACACATGGTCAGTTTCGGCCATTTTGGAAAAAAACTGACCACCCTTCAGTTTTGGTCGGACGGCGTCCAAAGTGGTATTTTCGAACTCGCCTGTCGACGCTGATTCCGAAAATACCACGCATGGTCAGTTTCGGCCATTTTGGAAAAAGTGTCGACTTAGACACTTTGGTCGAAATTGGTATTTTTGAACTCGCCTTCCGACGCTGATTCCGAAAATACCACGCATGGTCAGTTTCGGCCATTGTGGAAAAAAACTGACCACCCTTCAGTTTTTGTCGGACGATGTCCAAAGTGGTATTTTTGAACTCGCCTGTCGACGCTGATCCCGAAAATACCACACATGGTCAGTTTCGGCCATTTTGGACAAAAACTGACCAGTATTCAGTTTTGGTCGGACGGTATTCAAAGTGGTATTTTTGAACTCGCCTTTCGACGCTGATTCCGAAAATACCACGCATGGTCAGTTTCGGCCATTTTGGAAAAAGTGTCGACTTTGACACTTTGGTCGAAATTGGTATTTTTGAACTCGCCTTCCGACACTGACTCCGAAAATACCACGCATGGTCAGTTTCGGCCATTTTGGAAAAAGTGTCGACTTTGACACTTTGGTCGAAATTGGTATTTTTGAACTCGCCTTCCGACGCTGACTCCGAAAATACCACGCATGCTCAGTTTCGGCCATTTTGGAAAAAGTGTCGACTTTGACACTTTGGTCGAAATTGGTATTTTTGAACTCGCCTGTCGACGCTGATTCCGAAAATACCACACATGGTCAGTTTCGGCCATTTTGGACAAAAACTGACCAGTATTCAGTTTTGGTCGGACGATGTCCAAAGTGGTATTTTTAAACTCAACTTTCGACGCTGATTCCGAAAATACCACGAATGGTCAGTTTCGGCCATTTTGGACAAAAACTGACCAGTATTCAGTTTTGGTCGGACGGTATCCAAAGTGGTATTTTTGAACTCGCCTGTCGACACTGATTCCGAAAATACCACACATGGTCAGTTTCGGCCATTTTGGACAAAAACTGACCAGTTTTCGGTTTTGGTCGGACGGTATTCAAAGTGGTATATTTGAACTCGCCTTTCGACGCTGATTCCGAAAATACCACGAATGGTCAGTTTCGGCCATTTTGGACAAAAACTGACTAGTTTTCGGTTTTTGTCGGACGATGTCCAAAGTGGTATTTTTGAACTCGCCTGTCGACGCTGATCCCGAAAATACCACACATGGTCAGTTTCGGCCATTTTGGACAAAAACTGACCAGTATTCAGTTTTGGTCGGACGATGTCCAAAGTGGTATTTTTAAACTCAACTTTCGACGCTGATTCCGAAAATACCACGAATGGTCAGTTTCGGCCATTTTGGACAAAAACTGACCACTATTCAGTTTTGGTCGGACGGTGTCCAAAGTGGTATTTTTGAACTCGCCTGTCGACACTGATTCCGAAAATACCACACATGGTCAGTTTCGGCCATTTTGGACAAAAACTGACCAGTAATCAGTTTTGGTCGGACGATGTCCAAAGTGGTATTTTTAAACTCAACTTTCGACGCTGATTCCGAAAATACCACGAATGGTCAGTTTCGGCCATTTTGGACAAAAACTGACCACTATTCAGTTTTGGTCGGACGGTGTCCAAAGTGGTATTTTTGAACTCGCCTGTCGACACTGATTCCGAAAATACCACACATGGTCAGTTTCGGCCATTTTGGACAAAAACTGACCAGTATTCAGTTTTGGTCGGACGATGTCCAAAGTGGTATTTTTAAACTCAACTTTCGACGCTGATTCCGAAAATACCACGAATGGTCAGTTTCGGCCATTTTGGACAAAAACTGACCACTATTCAGTTTTGGTCGGACGGTGTCCAAAGTGGTATTTTTGAACTCAACTTTCGACGCTGATTCCGAAAATACCACGAATGGTCAGTTTCGGCCATTTTGGACAAAAACTGACCACCCTTCAGTTTTGGTCGGACGGCGTCCAAAGTGGTATTTTCGAACTCGCCTGTCGACGCTGATTCCGAAAATACCACGCATGGTCAGTTTCGGCCATTTTGGAAAAAGTGTCGACTTTGACACTTTGGTCGAAATTGGTATTTTTGAACTCGCCTTCCGACGCTGATTCCGAAAATACCACGCATGGTCAGTTTCGGCCATTGTGGAAAAAAACTGACCACCCTTCAGTTTTTGTCGGACGATGTCCAAAGTGGTATTTTTGAACTCGCCTGTCGACGCTGATCCCGAAAATACCACACATGGTCAGTTTCGGCCATTTTGGACAAAAACTGACCAGTATTCAGTTTTGGTCGGACGGTATTCAAAGTGGTATTTTTGAACTCGCCTTTCGACGCTGATTCCGAAAATACCACGCATGGTCAGTTTCGGCCATTTTGGACAAAAACTGACCAGTATTCAGTTTTGGTCGGACGATGTCCAAAGTGGTATTTTTAAACTCAACTTTCGACGCTGATTCCGAAAATACCACGAATGGTCAGTTTCGGCCATTTTGGACAAAAACTGACCACTATTCAGTTTTGGTCGGACGGTGTCCAAAGTGGTATTTTTGAACTCAACTTTCGACGCTGATTCCGAAAATACCACGAATGGTCAGTTTCGGCCATTTTGGAAAAGTGTCGACTTTGACACTTTGGTCGAAATTGGTATTTTTGAACTCGCCTTCCGACGCTGACTCCGAAAATACCACGCATGGTCAGTTTCGGCCATTTTGGAAAAAGTGTCGACTTTGACACTTTGGTCGAAATTGGTATTTTTGAACTCGCCTTCCGACGCTGACTCCGAAAATACCACGCATGGTCAGTTTCGGCCATTTTGGAAAAAGTGTCGACTTTGACACTTTGGTCGAAATTGGTATTTTTGAACTCGCCTTCCGACGCTGACTCCGAAAATACCACGCATGGTCAGTTTCGGCCATTTTGGAAAAAAACTGACCACCCTTCAGTTTTTGTCGGACGGCGTCCAAAGTGGTATTTTCGAACTCGCCTGTCGACGCTGATTCCGAAAATACCACACATGGTCAGTTTCGGCCATTTTGGAAAAAAACTGACCACCCTTCAGTTTTGGTCGGACGGCGTCCAAAGTGGTATTTTCGAACTCGCCTGTCGACGCTGATTCCGAAAATACCACACATGGTCAGTTTCGGCCATTTTGGAAAAAAACTGACCACCCTTCAGTTTTGGTCGGACGGCGTCCAAAGTGGTATTTTCGAACTCGCCTGTCGACGCTGATTCCGAAAATACCACGCATGGTCAGTTTCGGCCATTTTGGAAAAAGTGTCGACTTTGACACTTTGGTCGAAATTGGTATTTTTGAACTCGCCTTCCGACGCTGATTCCGAAAATACCACGCATGGTCAGTTTCGGCCATTGTGGAAAAAAACTGACCACCCTTCAGTTTTTGTCGGACGATGTCCAAAGTGGTATTTTTGAACTCGCCTGTCGACGCTGATCCCGAAAATACCACACATGGTCAGTTTCGGCCATTTTGGACAAAAACTGACCAGTATTCAGTTTTGGTCGGACGGTATTCAAAGTGGTATTTTTGAACTCGCCTTTCGACGCTGATTCCGAAAATACCACGCATGGTCAGTTTCGGCCATTTTGGAAAAAGTGTCGACTTTGACACTTTGGTCGAAATTGGTATTTTTGAACTCGCCTTCCGACACTGACTCCGAAAATACCACGCATGGTCAGTTTCGGCCATTTTGGAAAAAGTGTCGACTTTGACACTTTGGTCGAAATTGGTATTTTTGAACTCGCCTTCCGACGCTGACTCCGAAAATACCACGCATGCTCAGTTTCGGCCATTTTGGAAAAAGTGTCGACTTTGACACTTTGGTCGAAATTGGTATTTTTGAACTCGCCTGTCGACGCTGATTCCGAAAATACCACACATGGTCAGTTTCGGCCATTTTGGACAAAAACTGACCAGTATTCAGTTTTGGTCGGACGATGTCCAAAGTGGTATTTTTAAACTCAACTTTCGACGCTGATTCCGAAAATACCACGAATGGTCAGTTTCGGCCATTTTGGACAAAAACTGACCAGTATTCAGTTTTGGTCGGACGGTATCCAAAGTGGTATTTTTGAACTCGCCTGTCGACACTGATTCCGAAAATACCACACATGGTCAGTTTCGGCCATTTTGGACAAAAACTGACCAGTTTTCGGTTTTGGTCGGACGGTATTCAAAGTGGTATATTTGAACTCGCCTTTCGACGCTGATTCCGAAAATACCACGAATGGTCAGTTTCGGCCATTTTGGACAAAAACTGACTAGTTTTCGGTTTTTGTCGGACGATGTCCAAAGTGGTATTTTTGAACTCGCCTGTCGACGCTGATCCCGAAAATACCACACATGGTCAGTTTCGGCCATTTTGGACAAAAACTGACCAGTATTCAGTTTTGGTCGGACGATGTCCAAAGTGGTATTTTTAAACTCAACTTTCGACGCTGATTCCGAAAATACCACGAATGGTCAGTTTCGGCCATTTTGGACAAAAACTGACCACTATTCAGTTTTGGTCGGACGGTGTCCAAAGTGGTATTTTTGAACTCGCCTGTCGACACTGATTCCGAAAATACCACACATGGTCAGTTTCGGCCATTTTGGACAAAAACTGACCAGTAATCAGTTTTGGTCGGACGATGTCCAAAGTGGTATTTTTAAACTCAACTTTCGACGCTGATTCCGAAAATACCACGAATGGTCAGTTTCGGCCATTTTGGACAAAAACTGACCACTATTCAGTTTTGGTCGGACGGTGTCCAAAGTGGTATTTTTGAACTCGCCTGTCGACACTGATTCCGAAAATACCACACATGGTCAGTTTCGGCCATTTTGGACAAAAACTGACCAGTATTCAGTTTTGGTCGGACGATGTCCAAAGTGGTATTTTTAAACTCAACTTTCGACGCTGATTCCGAAAATACCACGAATGGTCAGTTTCGGCCATTTTGGACAAAAACTGACCACTATTCAGTTTTGGTCGGACGGTGTCCAAAGTGGTATTTTTGAACTCAACTTTCGACGCTGATTCCGAAAATACCACGAATGGTCAGTTTCGGCCATTTTGGACAAAAACTGACCACCCTTCAGTTTTGGTCGGACGGCGTCCAAAGTGGTATTTTCGAACTCGCCTGTCGACGCTGATTCCGAAAATACCACGCATGGTCAGTTTCGGCCATTTTGGAAAAAGTGTCGACTTTGACACTTTGGTCGAAATTGGTATTTTTGAACTCGCCTTCCGACGCTGATTCCGAAAATACCACGCATGGTCAGTTTCGGCCATTGTGGAAAAAAACTGACCACCCTTCAGTTTTTGTCGGACGATGTCCAAAGTGGTATTTTTGAACTCGCCTGTCGACGCTGATCCCGAAAATACCACACATGGTCAGTTTCGGCCATTTTGGACAAAAACTGACCAGTATTCAGTTTTGGTCGGACGGTATTCAAAGTGGTATTTTTGAACTCGCCTTTCGACGCTGATTCCGAAAATACCACGCATGGTCAGTTTCGGCCATTTTGGAAAAAGTGTCGACTTTGACACTTTGGTCGAAATTGGTATTTTTGAACTCGCCTTCCGACGCTGACTCCGAAAATACCACGCATGCTCAGTTTCGGCCATTTTGGAAAAAGTGTCGACTTTGACACTTTGGTCGAAATTGGTATTTTTGAACTCGCCTGTCGACGCTGATTCCGAAAATACCACACATGGTCAGTTTCGGCCATTTTGGACAAAAACTGACCAGTATTCAGTTTTGGTCGGACGATGTCCAAAGTGGTATTTTTAAACTCAACTTTCGACGCTGATTCCGAAAATACCACGAATGGTCAGTTTCGGCCATTTTGGACAAAAACTGACCAGTATTCAGTTTTGGTCGGACGGTATCCAAAGTGGTATTTTTGAACTCGCCTGTCGACACTGATTCCGAAAATACCACACATGGTCAGTTTCGGCCATTTTGGACAAAAACTGACCAGTATTCAGTTTTGGTCGGACGGTATTCAAAGTGGTATATTTGAACTCGCCTTTCGACGCTGATTCCGAAAATACCACGAATGGTCAGTTTCGGCCATTTTGGACAAAAACTGACTAGTTTTCGGTTTTTGTCGGACGATGTCCAAAGTGGTATTTTTGAACTCGCCTGTCGACGCTGATCCCGAAAATACCACACATGGTCAGTTTCGGCCATTTTGGACAAAAACTGACCAGTATTCAGTTTTGGTCGGACGATGTCCAAAGTGGTATTTTCGAACTCGCCTGTCGACGCTGATTCCGAAAATACCACACATGGTCAGTTTCGGCCATTTTGGAAAAAAACTGACCACCCTTCAGTTTTGGTCGGACGGCGTCCAAAGTGGTATTTTCGAACTCGCCTGTCGACGCTGATTCCGAAAATACCACGCATGGTCAGTTTCGGCCATTTTGGAAAAAGTGTCGACTTTGACACTTTGGTCGAAATTGGTATTTTTGAACTCGCCTTCCGACGCTGATTCCGAAAATACCACGCATGGTCAGTTTCGGCCATTGTGGAAAAAAACTGACCACCCTTCAGTTTTTGTCGGACGATGTCCAAAGTGGTATTTTTGAACTCGCCTGTCGACGCTGATCCCGAAAATACCACACATGGTCAGTTTCGGCCATTTTGGACAAAAACTGACCAGTATTCAGTTTTGGTCGGACGGTATTCAAAGTGGTATTTTTGAACTCGCCTTTCGACGCTGATTCCGAAAATACCACGCATGGTCAGTTTCGGCCATTTTGGAAAAAGTGTCGACTTTGACACTTTGGTCGAAATTGGTATTTTTGAACTCGCCTTCCGACACTGACTCCGAAAATACCACGCATGGTCAGTTTCGGCCATTTTGGAAAAAGTGTCGACTTTGACACTTTGGTCGAAATTGGTATTTTTGAACTCGCCTTCCGACGCTGACTCCGAAAATACCACGCATGCTCAGTTTCGGCCATTTTGGAAAAAGTGTCGACTTTGACACTTTGGTCGAAATTGGTATTTTTGAACTCGCCTGTCGACGCTGATTCCGAAAATACCACACATGGTCAGTTTCGGCCATTTTGGACAAAAACTGACCAGTATTCAGTTTTGGTCGGACGATGTCCAAAGTGGTATTTTTAAACTCAACTTTCGACGCTGATTCCGAAAATACCACGAATGGTCAGTTTCGGCCATTTTGGACAAAAACTGACCAGTATTCAGTTTTGGTCGGACGGTATCCAAAGTGGTATTTTTGAACTCGCCTGTCGACACTGATTCCGAAAATACCACACATGGTCAGTTTCGGCCATTTTGGACAAAAACTGACCAGTTTTCGGTTTTGGTCGGACGGTATTCAAAGTGGTATATTTGAACTCGCCTTTCGACGCTGATTCCGAAAATACCACGAATGGTCAGTTTCGGCCATTTTGGACAAAAACTGACTAGTTTTCGGTTTTTGTCGGACGATGTCCAAAGTGGTATTTTTGAACTCGCCTGTCGACGCTGATCCCGAAAATACCACACATGGTCAGTTTCGGCCATTTTGGACAAAAACTGACCAGTATTCAGTTTTGGTCGGACGATGTCCAAAGTGGTATTTTTAAACTCAACTTTCGACGCTGATTCCGAAAATACCACGAATGGTCAGTTTCGGCCATTTTGGACAAAAACTGACCACTATTCAGTTTTGGTCGGACGGTGTCCAAAGTGGTATTTTTGAACTCGCCTGTCGACACTGATTCCGAAAATACCACACATGGTCAGTTTCGGCCATTTTGGACAAAAACTGACCAGTAATCAGTTTTGGTCGGACGATGTCCAAAGTGGTATTTTTAAACTCAACTTTCGACGCTGATTCCGAAAATACCACGAATGGTCAGTTTCGGCCATTTTGGACAAAAACTGACCACTATTCAGTTTTGGTCGGACGGTGTCCAAAGTGGTATTTTTGAACTCGCCTGTCGACACTGATTCCGAAAATACCACACATGGTCAGTTTCGGCCATTTTGGACAAAAACTGACCAGTATTCAGTTTTGGTCGGACGATGTCCAAAGTGGTATTTTTAAACTCAACTTTCGACGCTGATTCCGAAAATACCACGAATGGTCAGTTTCGGCCATTTTGGACAAAAACTGACCACTATTCAGTTTTGGTCGGACGGTGTCCAAAGTGGTATTTTTGAACTCAACTTTCGACGCTGATTCCGAAAATACCACGAATGGTCAGTTTCGGCCATTTTGGACAAAAACTGACCACCCTTCAGTTTTGGTCGGACGGCGTCCAAAGTGGTATTTTCGAACTCGCCTGTCGACGCTGATTCCGAAAATACCACGCATGGTCAGTTTCGGCCATTTTGGAAAAAGTGTCGACTTTGACACTTTGGTCGAAATTGGTATTTTTGAACTCGCCTTCCGACGCTGATTCCGAAAATACCACGCATGGTCAGTTTCGGCCATTGTGGAAAAAAACTGACCACCCTTCAGTTTTTGTCGGACGATGTCCAAAGTGGTATTTTTGAACTCGCCTGTCGACGCTGATCCCGAAAATACCACACATGGTCAGTTTCGGCCATTTTGGACAAAAACTGACCAGTATTCAGTTTTGGTCGGACGGTATTCAAAGTGGTATTTTTGAACTCGCCTTTCGACGCTGATTCCGAAAATACCACGCATGGTCAGTTTCGGCCATTTTGGAAAAAGTGTCGACTTTGACACTTTGGTCGAAATTGGTATTTTTGAACTCGCCTTCCGACGCTGACTCCGAAAATACCACGCATGCTCAGTTTCGGCCATTTTGGAAAAAGTGTCGACTTTGACACTTTGGTCGAAATTGGTATTTTTGAACTCGCCTGTCGACGCTGATTCCGAAAATACCACACATGGTCAGTTTCGGCCATTTTGGACAAAAACTGACCAGTATTCAGTTTTGGTCGGACGATGTCCAAAGTGGTATTTTTAAACTCAACTTTCGACGCTGATTCCGAAAATACCACGAATGGTCAGTTTCGGCCATTTTGGACAAAAACTGACCAGTATTCAGTTTTGGTCGGACGGTATCCAAAGTGGTATTTTTGAACTCGCCTGTCGACACTGATTCCGAAAATACCACACATGGTCAGTTTCGGCCATTTTGGACAAAAACTGACCAGTATTCAGTTTTGGTCGGACGGTATTCAAAGTGGTATATTTGAACTCGCCTTTCGACGCTGATTCCGAAAATACCACGAATGGTCAGTTTCGGCCATTTTGGACAAAAACTGACTAGTTTTCGGTTTTTGTCGGACGATGTCCAAAGTGGTATTTTTGAACTCGCCTGTCGACGCTGATCCCGAAAATACCACACATGGTCAGTTTCGGCCATTTTGGACAAAAACTGACCAGTATTCAGTTTTGGTCGGACGATGTCCAAAGTGGTATTTTTAAACTCAACTTTCGACGCTGATTCCGAAAATACCACGAATGGTCAGTTTCGGCCATTTTGGACAAAAACTGACCACTATTCAGTTTTGGTCGGACGGTGTCCAAAGTGGTATTTTTGAACTCGCCTGTCGACACTGATTCCGAAAATACCACACATGGTCAGTTTCGGCCATTTTGGACAAAAACTGACCAGTAATCAGTTTTGGTCGGACGATGTCCAAAGTGGTATTTTTAAACTCAACTTTCGACGCTGATTCCGAAAATACCACGAATGGTCAGTTTCGGCCATTTTGGACAAAAACTGACCACTATTCAGTTTTGGTCGGACGGTGTCCAAAGTGGTATTTTTGAACTCGCCTGTCGACACTGATTCCGAAAATACCACACATGGTCAGTTTCGGCCATTTTGGACAAAAACTGACCAGTATTCAGTTTTGGTCGGACGATGTCCAAAGTGGTATTTTTAAACTCAACTTTCGACGCTGATTCCGAAAATACCACGAATGGTCAGTTTCGGCCATTTTGGACAAAAACTGACCACTATTCAGTTTTGGTCGGACGGTGTCCAAAGTGGTATTTTTGAACTCAACTTTCGACGCTGATTCCGAAAATACCACGAATGGTCAGTTTCGGCCATTTTGGACAAAAACTGACCACCCTTCAGTTTTGGTCGGACGGCGTCCAAAGTGGTATTTTCGAACTCGCCTGTCGACGCTGATTCCGAAAATACCACGCATGGTCAGTTTCGGCCATTTTGGAAAAAGTGTCGACTTTGACACTTTGGTCGAAATTGGTATTTTTGAACTCGCCTTCCGACGCTGATTCCGAAAATACCACGCATGGTCAGTTTCGGCCATTGTGGAAAAAAACTGACCACCCTTCAGTTTTTGTCGGACGATGTCCAAAGTGGTATTTTTGAACTCGCCTGTCGACGCTGATCCCGAAAATACCACACATGGTCAGTTTCGGCCATTTTGGACAAAAACTGACCAGTATTCAGTTTTGGTCGGACGGTATTCAAAGTGGTATTTTTGAACTCGCCTTTCGACGCTGATTCCGAAAATACCACGCATGGTCAGTTTCGGCCATTTTGGAAAAAGTGTCGACTTTGACACTTTGGTCGAAATTGGTATTTTTGAACTCGCCTTCCGACACTGACTCCGAAAATACCACGCATGGTCAGTTTCGGCCATTTTGGAAAAAGTGTCGACTTTGACACTTTGGTCGAAATTGGTATTTTTGAACTCGCCTTCCGACGCTGACTCCGAAAATACCACGCATGCTCAGTTTCGGCCATTTTGGACAAAAACCGACCAGTATTCAGTTTTGGTCGGACGGTATTCAAAGTGGTATTTTTGAACTCGCCTTTCGACGCTGATTCCGAAAATACCACGAATGGTCAGTTTCGGCCATTTTGGACAAAAACTGACTAGTTTTCGGTTTTTGTCGGACGATGTCCAAAGTGGTATTTTTGAACTCGCCTGTCGACGCTGATCCCGAAAATACCACACATGGTCAGTTTCGGCCATTTTGGACAAAAACTGACCAGTATTCAGTTTTGGTCGGACGGTATTCAAAGTGGTATTTTTGAACTCGCCTTTCGACGCTGATTCCGAAAATACCACGAATGGTCAGTTTCGGCCATTTTGGACAAAAACTGACCACTATTCAGTTTTGGTCGGACGGTGTCCAAAGTGGTATTTTTGAACTCGCCTGTCGACACTGATTCCGAAAATACCACACATGGTCAGTTTCGGCCATTTTGGACAAAAACCGACCAGTATTCAGTTTTGGTCGGACGGTATTCAAAGTGGTATTTTTGAACTCGCCTTTCGACGCTGATTCCGAAAATACCACGAATGGTCAGTTTCGGCCATTTTGGACAAAAACTGACTAGTTTTCGGTTTTTGTCGGACGATGTCCAAAGTGGTATTTTTGAACTCGCCTGTCGACGCTGATCCCGAAAATACCACACATGGTCAGTTTCGGCCATTTTGGACAAAAACTGACCAGTATTCAGTTTTGGTCGGACGGTATTCAAAGTGGTATTTTTGAACTCGCCTTTCGACGCTGATTCCGAAAATACCACGAATGGTCAGTTTCGGCCATTTTGGGAAAAAACTGACCAATATTCGCTTTTGGTCGGACGGTGTCCAAAGTGGTATTTTTGAACTCGCCTTTCGACGCTGATTCCGAAAATACCACACATGGTCAGTTTCGGCCATTTTGGACAAAAACTGACCAGTATTCAGTTTTGGTCGGACGATGTCCAAAGTGGTATTTTTAAACTCAACTTTCGACGCTGATTCCGAAAATACCACACATGGTCAGTTTCGGCCATTTTGGACAAAAACTGACCAGTATTCAGTTTTGGTCGGACGATGTCCAAAGTGGTATTTTTAAACTCAACTTTCGACGCTGATTCCGAAAATACCACGAATGGTCAGTTTCGGCCATTTTGGACAAAAACTGACCACTATTCAGTTTTGGTCGGACGGTGTCCAAAGTGGTATTTTTGAACTCGCCTGTCGACACTGATTCCGAAAATACCACACATGGTCAGTTTCGGCCATTTTGGACAAAAACTGACCAGTATTCAGTTTTGGTCGGACGATGTCCAAAGTGGTATTTTTAAACTCAACTTTCGACGCTGATTCCGAAAATACCACGAATGGTCAGTTTCGGCCATTTTGGACAAAAACTGACCACTATTCAGTTTTGGTCGGACGGTGTCCAAAGTGGTATTTTTGAACTCGCCTGTCGACACTGATTCCGAAAATACCACACATGGTCAGTTTCGGCCATTTTGGACAAAAACTGACCAGTATTCAGTTTTGGTCGGACGGTATTCAAAGTGGTATTTTTGAACTCGCCTTTCGACGCTGATTCCGAAAATACCACGAATGGTCAGTTTCGGCCATTTTGGACAAAAACTGACTAGTTTTCGGTTTTTGTCGGACGATGTCCAAAGTGGTATTTTTGAACTCGCCTGTCGACGCTGATCCCGAAAATACCACACATGGTCAGTTTCGGCCATTTTGGACAAAAACTGACCAGTATTCAGTTTTGGTCGGACGATGTCCAAAGTGAGGGGGTGGGGGCGGGGAGGAGGGGAGTTTGTTTGCACAGTTTGCACAGTTCGCACAGTTTGCACAGTTTGCACAGTTTGCACAGTTCGCACAGTTTGCACAGTTCGCACAGTTCGCACAGTTTGCACAGTTTGCGGGGAGGAGGGGGCGGGGGCGGGGAGGAGGGGCGGGGAGGAGGGGGCGGGGCGGGGAGGAGGGGAGTTTGCACAGTTTGCACAGTTCGCACAATTCGCACAGTTGGCACAGTTTGCACAGTTTTGCGGGGAGGAGGGGGCGGGGCCGAGGAGGAGGGGGCGGGGGCGGAGAGGAGGGGGCGGGGGCGGGGAGGAGGGGAGTTTGCACAGTTTGCACAGTTCGCACAGTTTGCACAGTTTGCACAGTTTGCACAGTTTGCACAGTTTGCACAGTTTGCACAGTTCGCACAGTTTGCACAGTTTGCACAGTTTGCACAGTTTGCACAGTTTGCACAGTTTTGCGGGGAGGAGGGGGCGGGGCCGAGGAGGAGGGGGCGGGGGCGGAGAGGAGGGGGCGGGGGCGGGGAGGAGGGGAGTTTGTTTGCACAGTTTGCACAGTTCGCACAGTTTGCACAGTTTGCACAGTTTGCACAGTTTGCACAGTTTGCACAGTTTGCACAGTTTGCACAGTTTGCACAGTTTGCACAGTTTGCACAGTTTGCACAGTTTGCACAGTTTGCACAGTTCGCACAATTCGCACAGTTGGCACCGTTTGCACAGTTTTGCGGGGAGGAGGGGGCGGGGCCGAGGAGGAGGGGGCGGGGGCGGAGAGGAGGGGGCGGGGGCGGGGAGGAGGGGAGGTTTGCACAGTTTGCACAGTTCGCACAGTTTGCACAGTTTGCACAGTTTGCACAGTTTGCACAGTTTGCACAGTTTGCACAGTTCGCACAGTTTGCACAGTTTGCACAGGTCGCACAGTTTGCACAGTTTGCGGGGAGGAGGGGGCGGGGGCGGGGAGGAGGGGAGTTTGCACAGTTTGCACAGTTTGCACAGTTTGCACAGTTTGCACAGTTTGCACAGTTTGCACAGTTTGCACAGTTTGCACAGTTTGCACAGTTTGCGGGGAGGAGGGGGCGGGGGCGGGGAGGAAGGGGCGGGGGCGGGGAGGAGGGGGCGGGGGCGGGGAGGAGGGGAGTTTGCACAGTTTGCACAGTTCGCACAATTCGCACAGTTGGCACAGTTTGCACAGTTTTTCGGGGAGGAGGGGGCGGGGCCGAGGAGGAGGGGGCGGGGGCGGAGAGGAGGGGGCGGGGGCGGGGAGGAGGGGCGGGGAGGAGGGGGCGGGGAGGAGGGGGTGGGGCGGGGAGGAGGGGAGTTTGCACAGTTTGCACAGTTCGCACAGTTTGCACAGTTTGCACAGTTTGCACAGTTTGCACAGTTTGCACAGTTTGCACAGTTTGCACAGTTCAAACAGTTCGCACAGTTCAAACAGTTCAAACAGTTCGCACAGTTTGCACAGTTTGCGGGGAGGAGGGGGCGGGGGCGGGGAGGAGGGGGCGGGGAGGAGGGGGCGGGGGCGGGGAGGAGGGGAGTTTGCACAGTTTGCACAGTTCGCACAATTCGCACAGTTGGCACAGTTTGCACAGTTTTGCGGGGAGGAGGGGGCGGGGCCGAGGAGGAGGGGGCGGGGGCGGAGAGGAGGGGGCGGGGGCGGGGAGGAGGGGAGTTTGCACAGTTTGCACAGTTCGCGCCACAGTTTGCACAGTTTGCACAGTTTGCACAGTTTGCACAGTTTGCACAGTTTTGCGGGGAGGAGGGGGCGGGGCCGAGGAGGAGGGGGCGGGGGCGGAGAGGAGGGGGCGGGGGCGGGGAGGAGGGGAGTTTGTTTGCACAGTTTGCACAATTCGCACAGTTGGCACAGTTTGCACAGTTTTGCGGGGAGGAGGGGGCGGGGCCGAGGAGGAGGGGGCGGGGGCGGAGAGGAGGGGGCGGGGGCGGGGAGGAGGGGAGTTTGCACAGTTTGCACAGTTCGCACAGTTTGCACAGTTTGCACAGTTTGCACAGTTTGCACAGTTTGCACAGTTTTGCGGGGAGGAGGGGGCGGGGCCGAGGAGGAGGGGGCGGGGGCGGAGAGGAGGGGGCGGGGGCGGGGAGGAGGGGAGTTTGTTTGCACAGTTTGCACAGTTCGCACAGTTTGCACAGTTTGCACAGTTTGCACAGTTTGCACAGTTTGCACAGTTTGCACAGTTTGCACAGTTTGCACAGTTTGCACAGTTTGCACAGTTTGCACAGTTTGCACAGTTTGCACAGTTCGCACAATTCGCACAGTTGGCACAGTTTGCACAGTTTTGCGGGGAGGAGGGGGCGGGGCCGAGGAGGAGGGGGCGGGGGCGGAGAGGAGGGGGCGGGGGCGGGGAGGAGGGGGCGGTGGCGGGGAGGAGGGGAGTTTGCACAGTTTGCACAGTTCGCACAATTCGCACAGTTTGCACAGTTTGCACAGTTCGCACAATTCGCACAGTTGGCACAGTTTGCACAGTTTTGCGGGGAGGAGGGGGCGGGGCCGAGGAGGAGGGGGCGGGGGCGGAGAGGAGGGGGCGGGGGCGGGGAGGAGGGGCGGGGAGGAGGGGGCGGGGAGGAGGGGGTGGGGGCGGGGAGGAGGGGAGTTTGTTTGCACAGTTTGCACAGTTCGCACAGTTTGCACAGTTTGCACAGTTTGCACAGTTTGCACAGTTTGCACAGTTTTGCGGGGAGGAGGGGGCGGGGCCGAGGAGGAGGGGGCGGGGGCGGAGAGGAGGGGGCGGGGGCGGGGAGGAGGGGAGTTTGTTTGCACAGTTTGCACAGTTCGCACAGTTTGCACAGTTTGCACAGTTTGCACAGTTTGCACAGTTTGCACAGTTTGCACAGTTTGCACAGTTTGCACAGTTTGCACAGTTTGCACAGTTCGCACAGTTTGCACAGTTCGCACAGTTCGCACAGTTTGCACAGTTTGCGGGGAGGAGGGGGCGGGGGCGGGGAGGAGGGGCGGGGAGGAGGGGGCGGGGGCGGGGAGGAGGGGAGTTTGCACAGTTTGCACAGTTCGCACAATTCGCACAGTTGGCACAGTTTGCACAGTTTTGCGGGGAGGAGGGGGCGGGGCCGAGGAGGAGGGGGCGGGGTCGGAGAGAGAGGGGGCGGGGGCGGGGAGGAGGGGAGTTTGCACAGTTTGCACAGTTCGCACAGTTTGCACAGTTGGCACAGTTTGCACAGTTTTGCGGGGAGGAGGGGGCGGGGCCGAGGAGGAGGGGGCGGGGGCGGAGAGGAGGGGGCGGGGGCGGGGAGGAGGGGAGTTTGCACAGTTTGCACAGTTCGCACAGTTTGCACAGTTTGCACAGTTTGCACAGTTTGCACAGTTTGCACAGTTTGCACAGTTCGCACAGTTTGCACAGTTTGCACAGTTCGCACAGTTCGCACAGTTTGCACAGTTTGCGGGGAGGAGGGGGCGGGGGCGGGGAGGAGGGGAGTTTGCACAGTTTGCACAGTTTGCACAGTTTGCACAGTTTGCACAGTTTGCACAGTTTGCACAGTTTGCACAGTTTTGCGGGGAGGAGGGGGCGGGGCCGAGGAGGAGGGGGCGGGGGCGGAGAGGAGGGGGCGGGGGCGGGGAGGAGGGGAGTTTGTTTGCACAGTTTGCACAGTTCGCACAGTTTGCACAGTTTGCACAGTTTGCACAGTTTGCACAGTTTGCACAGTTTGCACAGTTTGCACAGTTTGCACAGTTTGCACAGTTTGCACAGTTTGCACAGTTTGCACAGTTTGCACAGTTTGCACAGTTTGCACAGTTTGCACAGTTCGCACAGTTTGCACAGTTCGCACAGTTCGCACAGTTTGCACAGTTTGCGGGGAGGAGGGGGCGGGGGCGGGAGGAGGGCGGGGAGGAGGGGGCGGGGGCGGGGAGGAGGGGAGTTTGCACAGTTTGCACAGTTCGCACAATTCGCACAGTTGGCACAGTTTGCACAGTTTTGCGGGGAGGAGGGGGCGGGGCCGAGGAGGAGGGGCGGGGGCGGAGAGGAGGGGGCGGGGGCGGGGAGGAGGGGAGTTTGCACAGTTTGCACAGTTCGCACAGTTTGCACAGTTTGCACAGTTTGCACAGTTTGCACAGTTTGCACAGTTTGCACAGTTCGCACAGTTTGCACAGTTTGCACAGTTCGCACAGTTCGCACAGTTTGCACAGTTTGCGGGGAGGAGGGGGCGGGGGCGGGGAGGAGGGGAGTTTGCACAGTTTGCACAGTTTGCACAGTTTGCACAGTTTGCACAGTTTGCACAGTTTGCACAGTTTGCACAGTTTGCACAGTTTGCGGGGAGAGGGGGCGGGGGGGGAGGAGGGGGCGGGGGCGGGGAGGAGGGGGCGGGGGCGGGGAGGAGGGGAGTTTGCACAGTTTGCACAGTTCGCACAATTCGCACAGTTGGCACAGTTTGCACAGTTTTGCGGGGAGGAGGGGGCGGGGCCGAGGAGGAGGGGGCGGGGGCGGAGAGGAGGGGCGGGGGCGGGGAAGGGAGGGCGGGGAGGAGGGGGCGGGGGAGGGGGTGGGCGGGGAGGAGGGGAGTTTGCACAGTTTGCACAGTTCGCACAGTTTGCACAGTTTGCACAGTTTGCAACTTTGCACAGTTTGCACAGTTCAAACAGTTCAAACAGTTCGCACAGTTCAAACAGTTCAAACAGTTCGCACAGTTTGCACAGTTTGCGGGGAGGAGGGGGCGGGGGCGGGGAGGAGGGGGCGGGGAGGAGGGGGCGGGGGCGGGGAGGAGGGGAGTTTGCACAGTTTGCACAGTTCGCACAATTCGCACAGTTGGCACAGTTTGCACAGTTTTGCGGGGAGGAGGGGGCGGGGCCGAGGAGGAGGGGCGGGGGCGGAGAGGAGGGGGCGGGGGCGGGAGGAGGGGAGTTTGCAAAGTTTGCACAGTTCGCACAGTTTGCACAGTTTGCACAGTTTGCACAGTTTGCACAGTTTGCACAGTTTGCACAGTTTGCACAGTTCGCACAGTTTGCACAGTTTGCACAGTTCGCACAGTTCGCACAGTTTGCACAGTTTGCGGGGAGGAGGGGGCGGGGGCGGGGAGGAGGGGAGTTTGCACAGTTTGCACAGTTTGCACAGTTTGCACAGTTTGCACAGTTTGCACAGTTTGCACAGTTTGCACAGTTTGCGGGGAGGAGGGGGCGGGGGCGGGAGGAGGGGCGGGGGCGGGGAGGAGGGGGGGCGGGGCGGGGAGGAGGGGAGTTTGCACAGTTTGCACAGTTCGCACAATTCGCACAGTTGGCACAGTTTGCACAGTTTTGCGGGGAGGAGGGGGCGGGGCCGAGGAGGAGGGGGGCGGGGGCGGAGAGGAGGGGGCGGGGGCGGGGAGGAGGGGCGGGGAGGAGGGGGCGGGGAGGAGGGGGTGGGGCGGGGAGGAGGGGAGTTTGCACAGTTTGCACAGTTCGCACAGTTTGCACAGTTTGCACAGTTTGCACAGTTTGCACAGTTTGCACAGTTTGCACAGTTTGCACAGTTCAAACAGTTCGCACAGTTCAAACAGTTCAAACAGTTCGCACAGTTTGCACAGTTTGCGGGGAGGAGGGGGCGGGGGCGGGGAGGAGGGGGCGGGGAGGAGGGGGTGGGGGCGGGGAGGAGGGAGTTTGTTTGCACAGTTTGAACAGGTCGCACAGTTTGCACAGTTTGCACAGTTTGCACAGTTTGCACAGTTTGCACAGTTTGCACAGTTTGCACAGTTTTGCGGGGAGGAGGGGGCGGGGCCGAGGAGGAGGGGGCGGGGGCGGAGAGGAGGGGGCGGGGGCGTGGAGGAGGGGAGTTTGTTTGCACAGTTTGCACAGTTCGCACAGTTTGCACAGTTTGCACAGTTTGCACAGTTTGCACAGTTTGCACAGGTTTGCACAGTTTTGCACAGTTTGCACAGTTTGCACAGTTCGCACAGTTTGCACAGTTCGCACAGTTCGCACAGTTTGCACAGTTTGCGGGGAGGAGGGGGCGGGGGCGGGAGGAGGGGCGGGGAGGAGGGGGCGGGGGCGGGGAGGAGGGGAGTTTGCACAGTTTGCACAGTTCGCACAATTCGCACAGTTGGCACAGTTTGCACAGTTTTGCGGGGAGGAGGGGGCGGGGCCGAGGAGGAGGGGGCGGGGGCGGAGAGGAGGGGGCGGGGGCGGGGAGGAGGGGAGTTTGCACAGTTTGCACAGTTCGCACAGTTTGCACAGTTTGCACAGTTTTGCACAGTTTGCACAGTTTGCACAGTTCGCACAGTTTGCACAGTTTGCACAGTTCGCACAGTTTGCACAGTTTGCGGGAGGGAGGGGCGGGGGCGGGGAGGAGGGGAGTTTGCACAGTTTGCACAGTTTGCACAGTTTGCACAGGTTTGCACAGTTTGCACAGTTTGCACAGTTTGCACAGTTTGCACAGTTTGCACAGTTTGCGGGGAGGAGGGGGCGGGGGCGGGGAGGAGGGGGCGGGGGCGGGGAGGAGGGGAGTTTGCACAGTTTGCACAGTTCGCACAATTCGCACAGTTGGCACAGTTTGCACAGTTTTTCGGGGAGGAGGGGGCGGGGCCGAGGAGGAGGGGGCGGGGCGGAGAGGAGGGGGCGGGGCGGGGAGGAGGGGCGGGGAGGAGGGGGCGGGGAGGAGGGGGTGGGGCGGGGAGGAGGGGAGTTTGCACAGTTTGCACAGTTCGCACAGTTTGCACAGTTTGCACAGTTTGCACAGTTTGCACAGTTTGCACAGTTTGCACAGTTTGCACAGTTCAAACAGTTCGCACAGTTCAAACAGTTCAAACAGTTCGCACAGTTTGCACAGTTTGCGGGGAGGAGGGGGCGGGGGCGGGAGGAGGGGGCGGGGAGGAGGGGGCGGGGGCGGGGAGGAGGGGAGTTTGCACAGTTTGCACAGTTCGCACAATTCGCACAGTTGGCACAGTTTGCACAGTTTTGCGGGGAGGAGGGGGCGGGGCCGAGGAGGAGGGGGCGGGGGCGGAGAGGAGGGGGCGGGGGCGGGGAGGAGGGGAGTTTGCACAGTTTGCACAGTTCGCACAGTTTGCACAGTTTGCCACAGTTTGCACAGTTTGCACAGTTTGCACAGTTCGCACAGTTTGCACAGTTTGCACAGTTCGCACAGTTCGCACAGTTTGCACAGTTTGCGGGGAGGAGGGGGCGGGGGCGGGGAGGAGGGGAGTTTGCACAGTTTGCACAGTTTGCACAGTTTGCACAGTTTGCACAGTTTGCACAGTTTGCACAGTTTGCACAGTTTGCACAGTTTGCACAGTTTGCACAGTTTGCGGGGAGGAGGGGGCGGGGGGCGGGGAGGAGGGGCGGGGGCGGGGAGGAGGGGGCGGGGGCGGGGAGGAGGGGCGGGGAGGAGGGGGGCGGGGAGGGAGGGGGTGGGGCGGGGAGGAGGGGAGTTTGCACAGTTTGCACAGTTCGCACAGTTTGCACAGTTTGCACAGTTTGCACAGTTTGCACAGTTTGCGGGGAGGAGGGGGCGGGGGCGGGGAGGAGGGGGCGGGGAGGAGGGGGTGGGGGCGGGGAGGAGGGGAGTTTGTTTGCACAGGTTTGCACAGTTCGCACAGTTTGCACAGTTTGCACAGTTTGCACAGTTTGCACAGTTTGCACAGTTTTGCGGGGAGGAGGGGGCGGGGCCGAGGAGGAGGGGCGGGGCGGAGAGGAGGGGGCGGGGGCGGGGAGGAGGGGAGTTTGTTTGCACAGTTTGCACAGTTCGCACAGTTTGCACAGTTTGCACAGTTTGCACAGTTTGCACAGTTTGCACAGTTTGCACAGTTTGCACAGTTTGCACAGTTTGCACAGTTTGCACAGTTTGCACAGTTCGCACAGTTTGCACAGTTCGCACAGTTCGCACAGTTTGCACAGTTTGCGGGGAGGAGGGGGCGGGGGCGGGGAGGAGGGGCGGGAGGGAGGGGGCGGGGGCGGGGAGGAGGGGAGGTTTGCACAGTTTGCACAGTTCGCACAATTCGCACAGTTGGCACAGTTTGCACAGTTTTGCGGGAGAGGAGGGGGCGGGGCCGAGGAGGAGGGGGCGGGGGCGGAGAGGAGGGGGCGGGGGCGGGGAGGAGGGGAGTTTGCACAGTTTGCACAGTTCGCACAGTTTGCACAGTTTGCACAGTTTGCACAGTTTGCACAGTTTGCACAGTTTGCACAGTTCGCACAGTTTGCACAGTTTGCACAGTTCGCACAGTTTGCACAGTTTGCGGGGAGGAGGGGGCGGGGGCGGGGAGGAGGGGAGTTTGCACAGTTTGCACAGTTTGCACAGTTTGCACAGTTTGCACAGTTTGCACAGTTTGCACAGTTTGCACAGTTTGCACAGTTTGCACAGTTTGCGGGGAGGAGGGGGCGGGGGCGGGGAGGAGGGGGCGGGGGCGGGGAGGAGGGGGCGGGGGCGGGGAGGAGGGGAGTTTGCACAGTTTGCACAGTTCGCACAATTCGCACAGTTGGCACAGTTTGCACAGTTTTGCGGGGAGGAGGGGGCGGGGCCGAGGAGGAGGGGGCGGGGGCGGAGAGGAGGGGGCGGGGGCGGGGAGGAGGGGGCGGGGGCGGGGAGGAGGGGAGTTTGCACAGTTTGCACAGTTCGCACAATTCGCACAGTTTGCACAGTTTGCACAGTTCGCACAATTCGCACAGTTGGCACAGTTTGCACAGTTTTGCGGGGAGGAGGGGGCGGGGCCGAGGAGGAGGGGGCGGGGCGGAGAGGAGGGGGCGGGGGCGGGGAGGAGGGGCGGGGAGGAGGGGGCGGGGAGGAGGGGGTGGGGGCGGGGAGGAGGGGAGTTTGTTTGCACAGTTTGCACAGTTCGCACAGTTTGCACAGTTTGCACAGTTTGCACAGTTTGCACAGTTTGCACAGTTTTGCGGGGAGGAGGGGGCGGGGCCGAGGAGGAGGGCGGGGGCGGAGAGGAGGGGGCGGGGCGGGGAGGAGGGGAGTTTGTTTGCACAGTTTGCACAGTTCGCACAGTTTGCACAGTTTGCACAGTTTGCACAGTTTGCACAGTTTGCACAGTTTGCACAGTTTGCACAGTTTGCACAGTTCGCACAGTTTGCACAGTTCGCACAGTTTGCACAGTTCGCACAGTTCGCACAGTTTGCACAGTTGCGGGGAGGAGGGGGCGGGGGCGGGGAGGAGGGGCGGGGAGGAGGGGGCGGGGGCGGGGAGGAGGGGAGTTTGCACAGTTTGCACAGTTCGCACAATTCGCACAGTTGGCACAGTTTGCACAGTTTTGCGGGGAGGAGGGGGCGGGGCGAGGAGGAGGGGGCGGGGGCGGAGAGGAGGGGGCGGGGGCGGGGAGGAGGGGAGTTTGCACAGTTTGCACAGTTCGCACAGTTTGCACAGTTTGCACAGTTTGCACAGTTTGCACAGTTTGCACAGTTTGCACAGTTTGCACAGTTCGCACAGTTTGCACAGTTTGCACAGTTCGCACAGTTCGCACAGTTTGCACAGTTTGCGGGGAGGAGGGGGCGGGGGCGGGGAGGAGGGGAGTTTGCACAGTTTGCACAGTTTGCACAGTTTGCACAGTTTGCACAGTTTGCACAGTTTGCACAGTTTGCACAGTTTGCACAGTTTGCACAGTTTGCACAGTTTGCACAGTTCGCACAGTTTGCACAGTTCGCACAGTCGCACAGTTTGCACAGTTTGCGGGGAGGAGGGGGCGGGGCGGGGAGGAGGGGCGGGAGGAGGGGGCGGGGGCGGGGAGGAGGGGAGTTTGCACAGTTTGCACAGTTCGCACAATTCGCACAGTTGGCACAGTTTGCACAGTTTTGCGGGGAGGAGGGGGCGGGGCCGAGGAGGAGGGGGGAGGGGGCGGGGGCGGAGAGGAGGGGGCGGGGGCGGGGAGGAGGGGCGGGGAGGAGGGGGGCGGGGAGGAGGGGGTGGGGCGGGGAGGAGGGGAGTTTGCACAGTTTGCACAGTTCGCACAGTTTGCACAGTTTGCACAGTTTGCACAGTTTGCACAGTTTGCACAGTTTGCACAGTTCAAACAGTTCAAACAGTTCGCACAGTTCAAACAGTTCAAACAGTTCGCACAGTTTGCACAGTTTGCGGGGAGGAGGGGGCGGGGGCGGGGAGGAGGGGGCGGGGAGGAGGGGGCGGGGGCGGGGAGGAGGGGAGTTTGCACAGTTTGCACAGTTCGCACAATTCGCACAGTTGGCACAGTTTGCACAGTTTTGCGGGGAGGAGGGGGCGGGGCCGAGGAGGAGGGGGCGGGGGCGGAGAGGAGGGGGCGGGGGCGGGGAGGAGGGAGTTTGCACAGTTTGCACAGTTCGCACAGTTTGCACAGTTTGCACAGTTTGCACAGTTTGCACAGTTTGCACAGTTCGCACAGTTTGCACAGTTTGCACAGTTCGCACAGTTCGCACAGTTTGCACAGTTTGCGGGGAGGAGGGGGCGGGGGCGGGGAGGAGGGGAGTTTGCACAGTTTGCACACTTTGCACAGTTTGCACAGTTTGCACAGTTTGCACAGTTTGCACAGTTTGCACAGTTTGCACAGTTTGCACAGTTTGCGGGGAGGAGGGGGCGGGGGCGGGGAGGAGGGGGCGGGGGCGGGGAGGAGGGGGCGGGGGCGGGGAGGAGGGGAGTTTGCACAGTTTGCACAGTTCGCACAATTCGCACAGTTGGCACAGTTTGCACAGTTTTGTGGGGAGGAGGGGGCGGGGCCGAGGAGGAGGGGGCGGGGGCGGAGAGGAGGGGGCGGGGGCGGGGAGGAGGGGCGGGGAGGAGGGGCGGGGAGGAGGGGGCGGGGAGGAGGGGGTGGGGCGGGGAGGAGGGGAGTTTGCACAGTTTGCACAGTTCGCACAGTTTGCACAGTTTGCACAGTTTGCACAGTTTGCACAGTTTGCACAGTTTGCACAGTTCAAACAGTTCAAACAGTTCGCACAGTTCAAACAGTTCAAACAGTTCGCACAGTTTGCACAGTTTGCGGGGAGGAGGGGGCGGGGGGCGGGGAGGAGGGGGCGGGGAGGAGGGGGCGGGGGCGGGGAGGAGGGGAGTTTGCACAGTTTGCACAGTTCGCACAATTCGCACAGTTGCACAGTTTGCACAGTTTTGCGGGGAGGAGGGGGCGGGGCCGAGGAGGAGGGGGCGGGGGCGGAGAGGAGGGGGCGGGGGCGGGGAGGAGGGGAGTTTGCACAGTTTGCACAGTTCGCACAGTTTGCACAGTTTGCACAGTTTGCACAGTTTGCACAGTTTGCACAGTTTTGCGGGGAGGAGGGGGCGGGGCCGAGGAGGAGGGGGCGGGGGCGGAGAGGAGGGGGCGGGGGCGGGGAGGAGGGGAGTTTGTTTGCACAGTTTGCACAGTTCGCACAGTTTGCACAGTTTGCACAGTTTGCACAGTTTGCACAGTTTGCACAGTTTGCACAGTTTGCACAGTTTGCACAGTTTGCACAGTTTGCACAGTTTGCACAGTTTGCACAGTTTGCACAGTTCGCACAATTCGCACAGTTGGCACAGTTTGCACAGTTTTGCGGGGAGGAGGGGGCGGGGCCGAGGAGGAGGGGGCGAGGGCGGAGAGGAGGGGGGTTTGCACAGTTTGCACAGTTCGCACAATTCGCACAGTTTGCACAGTTTGCACAGTTCGCACAATTCGCACAGTTGGCACAGTTTGCACAGTTTTGCGGGGAGGAGGGGGCGGGGCCGAGGAGGAGGGGGCGGGGGCGGAGAGGAGGGGGCGGGGGCGGGGAGGAGGGGCGGGGAGGAGGGGGCGGGGAGGAGGGGGTGGGGGCGGGGAGGAGGGGAGTTTGTTTGCACAGTTTGCACAGTTCGCACAGTTTGCACAGTTTGCACAGTTTGCACAGTTTGCACAGTTTGCACAGTTTTGCGGGGAGGAGGGGGCGGGGCCGAGGAGGAGGGGGCGGGGGCGGAGAGGAGGGGGCGGGGGCGGGGAGGAGGGGAGTTTGTTTGCACAGTTTGCACAGTTCGCACAGTTTGCACAGTTTGCACAGTTTGCACAGTTTGCACAGTTTGCACAGTTTGCACAGTTTGCACAGTTTGCACAGTTTGCACAGTTTGCACAGTTCGCACAGTTTGCACAGTTTGCACAGTTCGCACAGTTTGCACAGTTTGCGGGGAGGAGGGGGCGGGGGCGGGGAGGAGGGGAGTTTGCACAGTTTGCACAGTTTGCACAGTTTGCACAGTTTGCACAGTTTGCACAGTTTGCACAGTTTGCACAGTTTGCACAGTTTGCACAGTTTGCACAGTTTGCACAGTTTGCGGGGAGGAGGGGGCGGGGGGCGGGGAGGAGGGGGAGGGGGCGGGAGGAGGGGGCGGGGGCGGGGAGGAGGGGAGTTTGCACAGTTTGCACAGTTCGCACAATTCGCACAGTTGGCACAGTTTGCACAGTTTTGCGGGGAGGAGGGGGCGGGGCCGAGGAGGAGGGGGCGGGGGCGGAGAGGAGGGGGCGGGGGCGGGGAGGAGGGGCGGGGAGGAGGGGGCGGGGAGGAGGGGGTGGGGCGGGGAGGAGGGGAGTTTGCACAGTTTGCACAGTTCGCACAGTTTGCGGGGAGGAGGGGGCGGGGCCGAGGAGGAGGGGGCGGGGGCGGAGAGGAGGGGGCGGGGGCGGGGAGGAGGGGAGTTTGCACAGTTTGCACAGTCCGCCCCCACCCCCTCCTCCCCGCCCCCTCCTCCCCGCCCCTCCTCCCCGCCCCCGCCCCCTCCTCTCCGCCCCCGCCCCCTCCTCCTCGGTTTGCACAGTTTGCGGGGAGGAGGGGGCGGGGGCGGGGAGGAGGGGAGTTTGCACAGTTCGCACAGTTTGCACAGTTTGCACAGTTTGCACAGTTTGCACAGTTTGCACAGTTTGCACAGTTTTGCGGGGAGGAGGGGGCGGGGCCGAGGAGGAGGGGACGGGGGCGGAGAGGAGGGGGCGGGGGCGGGGAGGAGGGGCGGGGAGGAGGGGGCGGGGAGGAGGGGGTGGGGGCGGGGAGGAGGGGAGTTTGTTTGCACAGTTTGCACAGTTCGCACAGTTTGCACAGTTTGCACAGTTTGCCCAGTTTGCACAGTTTGCACAGTTTGCACAGTTTGCACAGTTTGCACAGTTCGCACAGTTTGCACAGTTCGCACAGTTTGCACAGTTTGCGGGGAGGAGGGTGCGGGGGCGGGGAGGAGGGGCGGGGAGGAGGGGGCGGGGGCGGGGAGGAGGGGAGTTTGCACAGTTTGCACAGTTCGCACAATTCGCACAGTTGGCACAGTTTGCAGTTTTGCACAGTTTGCACAGTTCGCACAGTTTGCACAGTTTGCACAGTTCGCACAGTTCGCACAGTTTGCACAGTTTGCGGGGAGGAGGGGGCGGGGGCGGGGAGGAGGGGAGTTTGCACAGTTTGCACAGTTTGCACAGTTTGCACAGTTTGCACAGTTTGCACAGTTTGCACAGTTTGCACAGTTTGCACAGTTTGCACAGTTTGCACAGTTTGCACAGTTTGCACAGTTTGCACAGTTTGCACAGTTTGCACAGTTTGCACAGTTCGCACAGTTCGCACAGTTTGCACAGTTTGCACAGTTTGCACAGTTTGCACAGTTTGCACAGTTTGCACAGTTTGCACAGTTCGCACAGTTCGTACAGTTTGCACAGTTTGCGGGGAGGAGGGGGCGGGGGCGGGGAGGAGGGGGCGGGGCGGGGAGGAGGGGGCGGGGGCGGGGAGGAGGGGCGGGGAGGAGGGGGCGGAGCGGGGAGGAGGGGGCGGGGTGGAGGGGGCGGGGTGGAGGGGGCGGGGGCGGGGAGGAGGGGAGTTTGCACAGTTTGCACAGTTTGCACAGTTTGCACAGTTTGCACAGTTTGCACAGTTTGCACAGTTTGCGGGGAGGAGGGGGCGGGGGCGGGAGGAGGGGGCGGGGAGGAGGGGGTGGGGGCGGGGAGGAGGGGAGTTTGCACAGTTTGCACAGTTTGCACAGTTCGCACAGTTTGCACAGTTTGCACAGTTTGCACAGTTTGCACAGTTTGCACAGTTTGCACAGTTTGCACAGTTTGCACAGTTTGCACAGTTTGCACAGTTTGCACAGTTCGCACAGTTCGCACAGTTTGCACAGTTTGCGGGGAGGAGGGGGCGGGGGCGGGGAGGAGGGGGCGGGGAGGAGGGGGCGGGGGCGGGGAGGAGGGGAGTTTGCACAGTTTGCACAGTTCGCACAGTTTGCACAGTTTGCACAGTTTGCACAGTTTGCACAGTTTGCACAGTTTGCACAGTTTGCACAGTTCGCACAGTTTGCACAGTTTGCACAGTTCGCACAGTTCGCACAGTTTGCACAGTTTGCGGGGAGGAGGGGGCGGGGGCGGGGAGGAGGGGAGTTTGCACAGTTTGCACAGTTTGCACAGTTTGCACAGTTTGCACAGTTTGCACAGTTTGCACAGTTTGCACAGTTTGCACAGTTTGCACAGTTTGCGGGGAGGAGGGGGCGGGGGCGGGGAGGAGGGGGCGGGGGCGGGGAGGAGGGGCGGGGGCGGGGAGGAGGGGAGTTTGCACAGTTTGCACAGTTCGCACAATTCGCACAGTTGGCACAGTTTGCACAGTTTTGCGGGGAGGAGTGGGCGGGGCCGAGGAGGAGGGGGCGGGGCGGAGAGGAGGGGGCGGGGGCGGGGAGGAGGGGCGGGGAGGAGGGGGCGGGGAGGAGGGGGTGGGGCGGGGAGGAGGGGAGTTTGCACAGTTTGCACAGTTCGCACAGTTTGCACAGTTTGCACAGTTTGCACAGTTTGCACAGTTTGCACAGTTTGCACAGTTCAAACAGTTCAAACAGTTCGCACAATTCAAACAGTTCAAACAGTTCGCACAGTTTGCACAGTTTGCGGGGAGGAGGGGGCGGGGGCGGGGAGGAGGGGGCGGGGAGGAGGGGGCGGGGGGCGGGGAGGAGGGGAGTTTGCACAGTTTGCACAGTTCGCACAATTCGCACAGTTGGCACAGTTTGCACAGTTTTGCGGGGAGGAGGGGGCGGGGCCGAGGAGGAGGGGGCGGGGGCGGAGAGGAGGGGGCGGGGGCGGGGAGGAGGGGAGTTTGCACAGTTTGCACAGTTCGCACAGTTTGCACAGTTTGCACAGTTTGCACAATTTGCACAGTTTGCACAGTTTGCACAGTTTGCACAGTTTGCACAGTTCGCACAGTTTGCACAGTTTGCACAGTTCGCACAGTTCGCACAGTTTGCACAGTTTGCGGGGAGGAGGGGGCGGGGGCGGGGAGGAGGGGAGTTTGCACAGTTTGCACAGTTTGCACAGTTTGCACAGTTTGCACAGT